>CM021102.1:840701913-840716069 GCA_007115665.2 Sequoiadendron giganteum
GTTCTTTCGAGGCTTGTTTTTTTGGTTCTATCTCGACAGTCTTTTCTTTGCCTTTGTTTTTGCTCTTTGGCGGAAGCGGAGCCGGAGTGGGAATTGGGATGGTTGTTATCAAAATTTGCAAAATCAAATTCAATTCCGATCCCGCCTCCGCTGCTTTTTAATTTTTTTTTTGTCTCGGTTTTTGTGTTTTGTTTTATTAGGTTGGTCTTTTACTTTTGTATTTGTATTTGTTTTGTTTTTATTTGTCGGATGCGCAGTCAGAATGGGAATAAGGTTTGGAAATTTTATAAATGTAAGATCCCGTTTCCATTTTAGTTCCGCCCTCACCAATTTTTGTCATTGAATTTTTGACTGAAGTTGCACTGCAGACCAGTGTTCGTTCTCTTACAGTTCTGACTCTGCCTTTACTGTGTTTTAATGCATTAATGGTGGTTGCCGGTGTAGGTAGAAATTCACATATTTTCCTTTATTAAGGGTTAAAGCCGATCATTATTGTTATTATTGCAAGTCTGAGAGCGCGAAGAGCAATAGCAGAGTTCGTTTGAGCAAAGTGATCAAGATAGAGAAGGGATATTGTGTGCGAATCGATTCAGAAAGTTAGCGTGGCTTTGTTTGCATTTGAGGTAGGTCTTTTATCTTTGTTGTTCATTGTTTATTTGCAGTTGTGTTCATTGTGTTTTGCTTTATATCTGCTCCCGTGTTCAATCATTGTGTTTTAAAGCAAATTTTATGATCATCGATGTGATTGAATGAGCAGGTTCTTGTTTTGGCTTGTTTGTTTTGCTTTAATCTTTGTTTTCTTGCTTTATCGTGTCGTTTCTTTCTATTTTTGGGCATTGTCGCTTTCACGTCTTAATCGTGATTGCGTTGTGTTTAGTTTTCAATTTGCAGTAGATTAGATTAGATTAAAGGTTTTTAATGGCATGAGTTAGATTAAGAATTTACAGTGAGGTAGATTAGAGATTTTACAGTGAGTTAGGGTAGATTAGATTTATTGTTTAAATTAAGGTTTCGTCGTCTGGTAGAATGGCAGGATTTTAAACCCGTGCCCTAGTTTTTATTAGGTTTGTTAGATTATGGTTTCGTTGGTCTTTGCAAATTACTTTAAATGATTAAAAAAATGATATCTTAGAAGTGCCATTGATTCCCCATGGTCATATGAGTATGGTATTTTTAAAGCTCCTTTGCCATTTTATAGCGACCTAGGTCTAAATCATGCAGTTATGTTGAAAATGAATAAATTTGGTGATGTCATGATTAGCATAGGCGGAGGCGGGATTGGAATAGATTATGGACCTAAGAGTTTTGTTTTATAAAAGTCATCGATCCCATTTTTCTATCTCGTTTCCGATTCCGAGTTTTAAAAGGTTTCCTTGAAGTATGTGATAACTGGCAGAGGCGGGATCATAACTAATCTTGAACTTAAGAATTTTGTTTGCGAAGGTTATAAATTCCGTTTTCATCCCGGGTCTAGCTCCGCATATAATGGAAAGTCTTTCTTTAAAGTAACGATGATCAAATCAGAGGCGGAGGCGGAATGGAAGTAGAATATGAGAAAAAGTAAAATTCGAAGAAAACCAAATCCGACTTTTGTTCCGATCCCGGTTCCGGTAACCTTCCTGACTCCGACTCCAAGCTCGTTTGTTATTAGGTGAAGTTCCTATATCGGTTTTTGCTCCGATTCCGCCAGTTTTGTAAAAGAGATTCTTTTGAGCTTTTGTCTGGTTTCGACTCCGATGTATGTGTGACAGGTATGTTTTAAAAGCATGTGTTATGATGATTTATCTAAAGGTCTAATTAGAGGTTTGCTTGCAGGAGAAAGATGATGGAGGAGACTTGGTGATAGATCGACTTGTAGAAGTCAAAGAAGAAATAAAAGCTGCAGGGAGAGAGTTGATCAAGGTAAAAAGTATGAAAGAGTTTGCTGCAGTTGAGTTGGATCGCATCAAATTTGAAGATGACTGGATTGATGGGCCAGATATGGATATGCTACAACAAGTCTTCACCAGTTATGATGAGTTCATAGTGGATCCAGCTTCACATGCATAGAAATCTTGCATGCATGATGTTCTTCTCCTTGCATGTCGCATGATGATCTTCTTCCTTGCATGTTGCATGCATGCAACACTGACAGTCTTAAGGGCGCATGACTTCTTTTCTTCTATTTCTATCTTCTATTGTTAGATCAAACTGAATGCATAATGTAAGAACTCAAGATCAAAGTTGATCTGAGTTTCCAAGAAAGTTGATTGTTCCTAAAAAGGTGGAAAGCCTAAGATAGAAGTGAAGTTCGAACTTCTTTTGTATATCTATAAATACCAGATGGGTATCACATTGTAAAGGTCGGCTAATTGAGAATTGGATTGGCTTACCTAGTGCTAGGAGATAGAATTTTATAGAGTTTTGCAGAGATACATTGTACCAGATCTTTTTACAGTTAATAGAATTGCAGGTTTACGAAATATGGAGTTTGCATTGAATTGTGTTGTTTGATAAGGTTAATGAGTTATAATCCACCTGAATGCCAGTGATTGTGCTGAAGCATGATAGTTTCTTATGTGATGAAAGTCATTAGAAGAAACCAGGTTTAAAGATTATCTTGTTAAATTGTCATTGAATTAAAGTTATTGAAGTCTGTTGATCTATAGTTTTGATGATGAATGAATGTGTGTTGTTTTGAAATCTTGGAAATACTTGTGATATGCGAATAGTGGAATTGAATTAAGCACCTAAGATGTATACGATGGTACAGTCATACTGTGGGTTGTGTCATGCTATGGTTTTTGTGATCGGTTAAGAAAACATTCATTGTTAAAAGTATATGTCTGGATATTAGATAAATTTAATTCATACTTACTGATTTACCCCTTGGATCTATCTTTTTCTTTTATTTAAACCCCATTGATTTACAGGAACTATTTTGATAAAGAGAGTCATAGCTTGAATCCTTTGTTACCAGCACAGGCCCCTTGAATATTACAGTTGCATGAACCAATTGAGTGACATCAGACAGTTGAGAACCAACTACCAGGACTCTGGGAGTTAGGCCACTACATGTAGTCTTTCTTTTTCAGGAGAAATAGAGTAGAAATATTTTGTTTTAATGTTGTTTGTGTCATTTTAACCGTCAACAAAAATTGGCATTAGAAGGAGGGCCTGAAAGGACAAGCTAGCTCGCGGAAGATCTTTTTTGCCAGAGGGATACGAGAGGGTTCTTAGATCCTCTACTAATCGTGAACTATTCGAAGAACTTCAAACCCCCGTTAGATCAAGACGTCATGCTCGTAGGGTAGAAATACCTACATTACCACCACCGCTTACTCCACCAGGATTTCCACCAATTCCATCGACACCACCACCAAGTAGGCCTTTGTCACCACCAATTCAGCATTTATCACCACCACCTGCCCAACCAATCCCACCAATGGCTTATTTTGTGGGTAATCCTTCCCCGTTAGGGACTATTCTAGGCAGATTCCATGATTTACCAAAGAACCCAGAGAAGTTCTGTCCGAAATACATGCATGGAGAATCAAGAAGTGCAGAGGAACATATACAAGCATTCAAAGATTCCTGCACACGAGCTCAAGTTGCTCATCAAGATGTGGTATGTAGAATATTTCCTTACTGTTTAGGAGATATGGCATATAATTGGTATCTAAATCTGCTCCAAGGATCCATTCTGGGTTGGATAGATTTAGAGAATGCTTTTATTAATTAGTTCAGGGTTTATGTGGACCCTGCAATACTATATCACCAATTTTCCACTATTAGAAAGGAGCATCATGAACCGTTTCCCTTGTTCAACACTAGGTTCCATAGAATGTATCGTAGGCTACAAGAGCCTTACCTAGTGCCGGAAGCCATGGCCATACAGGCATATCTGAGAGATGTTGATCCTTTGATTGGTCTGTTCTTACAAAGAACTTATCAACCTGATGAGATTGACTCACTATCCAAGATTTATCATTTGGCTATCAAATTGCAACAACAGACAAATCTGCAACCTGGAGGGTTGGGAGTACCTTTTCCTTCAATGAATTATCAGATGCCCAATCCACCGTTATACAACACTGTCCCATGGATGTCTTATTCCCATTATGGACCTGTATCTGAGTTGCAAGCTCCACCAACTGTGCCTTTCTTTGGCAATAGCATGCACGATACCACACATCAACCTCAAAATCAATCGCAACAAGGGGGAGACCAACCCATGTCCATTCCCCAGCCATAGTCCAAAATGTGCAGAATGATCAAACTGTTCAACTTACAAGTGAAGTAGAGACTCTCAAAAAGACTCTCTCTCAGATGTCAAATGACATGGCACAGCTCAGACAAAACCCTCCCAATAATCAAAACCAGTATTACAACAATCAGGGAGCTTACAACTATCAGGGCAATTACTCTAATCAGAACACCAATAGGAACTTCTGGAATCAAAACTCCTCGAGCCAGAATTATCAAAATCAAAATAGAGGATACAATTAGAGATTCAATAACAACAACAACAACAATAGGCAGTGGAACACTGGACCTAACAATGGAGGAGTTCCCCATAATTATCAAGCAGGTGAAGAGAGATCAAATACTGCTAACGTTGTTGATTTGAATTTTATGACAAATTGGTGTAGGTTGCATGATACAGTAGCTCATTCTGAGGTCAATTGCCCAAAAATGGAGAAGATGGTGAAAATTGCACAGGCTGATGCCCATCCTCAAGCAGGAAATTCTAATCAAGGCAATGGGCCGGCCAGCACCGCCATGACTTATGAAACCATTGAAGAAAAGTATCAATTCCCTATGCAAGGGGATAACGAGCCGAAAGAAGATGCCTATGATGTTCAAGCCTTCCAATCTAAGGGTGGTCACTTTCTGAGGAACCAGAATAAAGGGCCATTCACTACATCTGCACCCCCTAACAACATGGTTCCACCAAATCTGAATGCAAAGAACAATCCACCCGCACCAAAGGGACCTTCTGATACTTAGAATAGAGGTAATCAACCTTCTTTTCCTAAATATCAATTTAGGAATGATTCAGAGTTTGATTTTGTTGCAGAATTGCAAAGGCAGAAGACATCACTATCTTTCTTTGATATCATGAAGTGGTGCCCAGCTCAAAGGGAGGTGGTATTAAAAGCTTTGAAAGAAACAGATCGCTTGAAAGGGAAAAGTAAAGTGACTCCCGCAAAGGAGACGAATGCTGCTATGTATAGAGGTAAGACCAGTACCCCACCTTTCTTGTTAAGTTTGAGGATCTTTGGAAAGAATCTACACAATTGCTTATTAGATTTTGGAGCATTAGGGAATGTCATGCTTTTTTCGATTTGTAAAAAGTTAGGATTGAGTCCTATTCCAACCAATAAAAAGGTGATTCAATTGGATAAAACCGAAGTTAATGTTGTGGGTGAATTGAAGAACATGCATGTGTAGGTTGGATCAGACCCAAGGATCCAGACCTATATAGATATTCAAGTTGTTGACATCCCAGAAACATATGGGATGCTTTTAAGTCGAGAGCTAATGAAAAGCATAGGTGGATATCTGTCCTTGGAATTCTCGCACATGTGGTTACCATGGAAAGGGGTTTCCACTCAGATAAGAATTGAAAGTGAACCTAGGCTCAAACACATGATTACAGAGTATGATACTCCAAATGAAGTAGCATTCTTTAAGACTGAGATGGGTGTTTACAAGCAAGAGGAAGTCCTTACTTTCTCTGTAGTTAGTTCTGAGGATACACTATTCTTAGACCACACTGATTCGATGATTCACATCAACCAACAAGTTCTAATAAGGAAATTGCAACAAGATAGGCTGGTTTTAGGAACAAAAACTGATTTGAGTAATTTATTGCTTCCTAATTGGTGTAGAATACACTATCATAACCATTCGGAGTTGACATGTCAGTCATGCATAGATATTCTAAGGCATGTGGATCTACCCAAACAAGAATCTCAAGAGGTAACTGAGACTCCCATCAATGAGTTCTCTTTCCAAGCTAAGGATGCAACTATTCTTACACGGATCAGTCTTTCTCAAGAAGAGGTTTCTCTACTAGTAGGACAGACTCAGGTCTTAGGGTTTTTGGATCAAAAAGAGGAAGTGGAAGTATCTCAATTTCACTTTAATACCCCTATTCTAGATGCTTTTCCAATGCCAAGAGAGTTAATAGAAGATGAGTTAAATCCTGACTCAACCCAAGAAATCACTCAGGAGGAAGTTTTTTGGACAAATTAAGGAACTAGGAAAATCATTAACTGAGCTCCTTCTCAACACGAATTCTGATAAACAACAAAAGTCTGAGCCGCCACATGTCACAGGTGACAAAATCCCTGTAGTTGCTAAAAAAAAGGAACTCCCAGCTAAAGACCAGTTATGGACTCTTAAATTTGATGGTTCTAAATCTAAAGCAGGAAGTGGAGTTGGAATTGAACTAACCAATTCGAAAGGAAAAACTTTGCTTCTTATAGATTGCAGTTTGGTTGCACTAACAATGTGGTTGAATATGAGGCACTTGCAAGAGGACTTATGTTTGCTCATAAGAAGAAGGTAACTGCTCTTACAGTGATGGGAGACTCCGAGGTAATTGTGAAACAGGTATGTAGCCAATACACTTGCCATAATAAAAGATTGGCTGCTTATAGGAATAGGGTCTGGAATTTAATAGAAGATTTTGATGCCTTTGGGATTACTCTTATTCCAAGGGAAGCAAATCAAATAGCAGATGCTCTTGCCGTTGCAACAAGTACATTAGAGCCAATGCAAGATTCAAATCTAAAGAGGTTTTCTATGGAGTTGATTTCAGTCCCTGCAATTCTTGACAATGTTAGACACTTCCAGGTGTTTAATGACGATCAACATATTTTAGCCTTTTTGGAGAGTTCTGATGTATTTCAAGGATAGATAATTGATGATGGTGACAGGGATCAAGGAGACTGGAATCCAGGAAGTGATAATACAGAAAGTGACAATCCAGAAGGGATAATGGATTTAAAGAGCAATAACATCCCAAAAGGGATGATAGCATTAGAGAGGATATTTGATTCAGATCCATGAGCTTATCAGAGAATGCCTACAAAGAGTGAGGGAGGCAAGTATGAATCCGTTAATTTGACTCACTCAGGGGTAGAAAGGAATGTTCTTATAGGAAAGACTTATCCTCAGGAAATAAAGGATGAGATAATCAAAGTTTTGAAGCAGAATATTGAAGCAATTGCTTGGAGCTACGATGATTTAAAAACTTTCGATACATCTGTCATCACACATACAATTCCTCTTAAGCTAGAAGCCAAGCCGTTTCACCAAAAGCAATGCCCAGTCAATGCATTAATCAAGCCTCTGATCCAGAAAGAAGTACATAAGCTTTTGGCTGCAAGAATAATTTTTTTAGTTAGACACTGTACCTGGGTGGCTAATCTAGTTCCTGTGTGGAAGAAGAATGGGGAAATCAGGTTATGTGTGGATTTCAGAAATTTAAACAAAGCCTTTGAGAAGGACAATTATCCATTACCTTCTCTTGATGAAGTATTGCAAAAGGTTAATGAATCTCAAATGATGTCTTTTTTGGATGGATATTTAGGATATAATCAAGTACTGGTAAGTCATGAGGATAGGATGAAGACTGCTTTCACTACAAAGTGGGGCACATTTGCCTACAAGAGGATGCCATTTGATCTAATCAATGCTGGTGCTACTTTTCAAAGAGTGACGTATGTAGCGTTTAAAGACTTGATAGGAAAGTGTATAATCATCTATGTTGATGATCTGACCATCTTTTCTAAGAGTAGAGAAGATCATGCTGCTGATTTAGAGAAAGTACTGAAGAAATGTATCAGTTATGGTGTCTCTCTCAATCCAAAGAAATGTGTATTTGGAGTTTCTGAAGGGAAGCTTTTGGGTCACATTATATCAGAGGAGGGAATTTCCATAGATCCTGATCGAGTAGAAGCCATTTTGAAGTTGACAAGGCCAGTAAGTAAGAAGGAGATGAGATCTTTCTTTGGAAGGGTTAATTTGTTCAGGAAGTTTATAACAGGGTTTGCAGAAATTGTTAAACCACTTAATGAAATGATGAAGAAGGATGCAAAGATTGAATGGAGTTAAGAGGCTAAATCTGCTTTCATGCAGATTAAACAAGCTATATTTGAGGCACCTATTTTAACAAGCCCAAATTATCTAAAATCCTTTTACATCTATTCTTTTGCTTCTGAGCATTCATGTGCAACAATCTTGACATAGAGAAGAGAAGAGAATGAGGAGAGGCCTATTGCTTTTATGAGCTCTCCATTTAAGAATGCAGAGGTAAGATATTCATCAATAGAAAAATAGGCTTTTGCATTGGTGCGAGCAGTGAAAAGTTCAGACACTACATAATCCGAAGTCAAGTGATGGCTATAGTTCTAGATCCAGCTGTAAAGTCCCTCCTGATGCAAAGTGAACTAGGAGAAAGAAGAGGGAAATGGATGGCCATTTTAGAAGAATTTGACTTGGAGATTCACCCAATGAAGCTTGTAAGAGGTCAAGGTTTATCAAAGGCACTGGCTGAAGTGGACAAAAGTATAACTTGCCAACAATACACTGTTCAGTCATTCATAAAAGATCCCTGGTATACAGACTTAGTCTTTTTCCTCCTCAATAACAAGTGTCCAGAAGGGATGAATGCAACTCAAAGAAGAGCACTACGGATGAAAAGTGCCCATTATATGCTTAAAGGAGGATCAATCTACAGGAAGAATTTCCAAGGAATCTACTTGCGTTGTCTGGATTAGCAAGAAGCTAAACATGCTATAAGTGAATTTCATGGCAGGCATGGGATAGGACATGGATCTGCTGATGCTTTGGCTCATCAGATTTTAAGGTCAGGTTACTATTGGCCTTATGTGTTTAGGGATGCACATCAACATTGTAGGACTTGTCATGTATGCCAAACTTCTGCATCAAGAGAAAGAAATCCTGCGATGACCCTACAACCGGTTTATAAGGTAAGGCCATTTGCCCAATGGGCACTTGATTTTGTAGGAGTGATTAATCCAAATTCTTCTGCAGGTCACAAATTCATCTTGACTGCGACAGATTATTGCACACGTTGGACAGAGGCTCTGCCTTGCAAGAATAGCACCACAGAGGTGGTCATTAAGTTTCTAATAAAGAACATCACAACCAAGTTTGGAGTTCCATTTGCTCTGGTATGTGATAACGGCCCTGCTTTTTCTTCTGTTGAATTTATTTCATGGGCTTATGAGCATAAGATTGTGTTAAAATATTCTTCCAATTATTACCCTCGGGGGAATGGAGTGGCTGAGTCCACAAATAAGAGTTTATTGGAAGTAATAAAAAAGTTGTTAGCAAGTAACCCTAGGGATTGGCATACCCAGCTGAGATTTGCCTTATGGGTAGATCGAACCAGAATCAAAGCAGCCCTAGGGAATTCACCCTTTAAGCTAGTTTATGGTCAGGATCCAATCTTCCTCATACATTTACAAATACCTATTCTGAAATTTATGCAGGAGTTTTATAATAGGGATGATAGGATTGAGGTTAGACTGCTTAACTTATTGAACATGGAAGAATAAAGAGATGCTGCTTTGCAGCAATTCTCTAAACATCAGGCTATTGTCAAGCGCTGGTTTGACAAAAGAGCCAAAGTGAAAGCTTTTAGGATATCAGACCTTGTGCTATTATGGGATAAGGCTAGAGAAAGGAAGGCAGACCATCATAAATTCGATAGAATTTGGTTAGGTCCCTACCAAATAGTTGAAATCTTAGGGGAGAATTCCTTTCGTTTGAGTACCCTAACAGGAGAGCCTGTTCCATTACCAGTTAATGGTCAGTTTCTCAAACACTATTTTGGTGCATAGAAAGTCTGGTGTTTTGAAAAGGAGTGTACTATATTGTATCATATGTAATTAAATTTTCATTTTTAGTTTTTAGTTTTTTAGTTTTTGTTTTGCTTGTTTTGTTTTCTTTCTTTGTTTTGTTTGATTGATTTGTTTTGTCTTGTTTCGTTGGGGATTCTTATTTTGCTCATCTCAAGTTAGGGGGTTGTTATTCAAAGTATACTATTGGTACTAGGAGAGAAATTGGTTTAGGTATTCTCATTATAATCATTGAAAAGGATTTCATTCTAAAACTTATGTTTTATGATCATTCTAGTTTGGGTTGGAAAAGTTATTAAAGATAGAAGATGTAAATGTGAATATCTCATGAATTGTGATCAAAGATCTGTCACCAAATTAGAAAAACATCTACATGAGTAATTACCTATTTGTTTTAGAATGACTCTATCTTTGTTTCAAGTGAAAAATCAGATTCCAAGACTATCATGAAATCCATTGTAGTATTCAACCCACATTTTAGATTCATTGAATCTGAGTATTGAGAGATGCATAAAAGAATTTCCATCCATAAAAAAAAAGAAGAAAGAGAAAGAAAGAAAGAAAAGCAAGCTGAATATCAAGTGGGTAACCAAGTATCTCTATCGGGGCTATGGATGCCTGTCTGGCAGTAGAGCAATGCTTTGAGAGGACTAGAGGTATCTCCGTCGGGGCTATGGACGCCTGTCTGGTAGTGGAGCAATACCCAGGATTTTACTGCACGATAGTTAAAGGACTCAACTTATGTAGCTTGAAACTTAGGTATAGTTGTTTACAAGCAGAGAAAGTATCTACAAAGAATGATGCACAATATAAGCACACACTCAGATTCGGAAATAACTCATGAGCACATAACATCTGAGATTCAAACTCAAGATTATCCTGCAAATATCTGATCTCATTCAAGGTAAGGTGTTTATAAGCCAAGTAGTTTTTGGGTGACTAAAATTTTCTTTGGGTATTTTGAAAATAGGTAAACCATTTTCCTAGCCAAGTCACCATTTCTTATGCCTTGCATAACCACCCCATCTTTTGCCTTGGTCAAAATGGGTCCCCCTTTGTGTTTTTTGTACTTAGTTGTTTTTGAAACAAAGTTTGGAGTCTACTTTTGCCAATACTTTGTTTTTCTTTTGGTTTCTCTGTCGGAATCGGAACCGGAGATGAATTGGGTTCTAAAAGTTCTTTTGAGGCTTGTTTTTGGTGCTATCCTAATAGTCTTTTTTTTGCCTTTGTTTTTGGTCTTTGGCGGAAGTGGAGCCGGAGTGGGAATCGGGATGGTTGTTATCGAAATTTGCAAAATCAAATTCAATTCCGATCCCGCCTCCGCTACTTTTTAATTTTTGTTTTGTCTCGGTTTTTGTGTTTTGTTTTATTAGGTTGGTCTTTTACTTTTGTATTTGTATTTGTTTTTTTTTTAGTTGTCGAACATGGAGTCGGAATGGGAATAAGGTTTGGAAATTTTATAAATGTAAGATCCCGTTTCCATTTTAGTTCCGCCCTCACCAATTTTTGTCATTGACTTTTTGACTGAAGTTGCACTGCAGACCAGTGTTCGTTCTCTTACAGTTCTGACTCCACCTTTACTGTGTTTTAATGCATTAATGGTTGTTTCCGATTTAGGTAGAAATTCACATATTTTCCTTTATTAAGGGTTAAAGCCGATCATTATTTTTATTATTGAAAGTCTGAGAGCACGAAGAGCAATAGCAGAGTTCGTTTGAGCAAAGTGATCGAGATAGAGAAGGGATATTGTGTGCGAATCGATTCAGAAAGTTAGCGTGGCTTTGTTTGCGTTTGAGGTAGGTCTTTTATCTTTGTTGTTCATTGTTTATTTGCAGTTGTGTTCGTTGTGTTTTGCTTTATATCTGGTCCCGTGTTCAATCATTGTGTTTTAAAGCAAATTTTATGATCATCGATGTGATTGAATGAGCAGGTTCTTGTTTTGGCTTGTTTGTTTTGCTTTAATCTTTGTTTTCTTGCTTTATCATGTCGTTTCTTTCTATTTTTGGGCATTGTCGCTTTCACGTCTTAATCGTGATTGCATCGTGTTTAGTTTTTGATTTGCAGTAGATTAGATTAGATTAAAGGTTTTTAATGGCGTGAGTTAGATTAAGAATTTACACTGAGGTAGATTAGAGATTTTACAGTGAGTTAGGGTAGATTAGATTTATTGTTTAAATTAGGGTTTCGTCGTTTGGTAGAATGGCAGGATTTTAAACCCGTGCCCTAGTTTTTATTAGGTTTGTTAGATTATGGTTTCGTTGGTCTCTGCAAATTACTTTAAATGATTAAAAAAATGATATCTTAGAAGTGCCATTGATTCCCCATGGTCATATGAGTATGGTATTTTTAAAGCTCCTTTGCCATTTTATAGCGACCCAGGTCTAAATCATGCAGTTATGTTGAAAATGAATAAATTTGGTGATGTCATGATTAGCATAGGCGGAGGCGGGCTTGGAATAGATTATGGACCTAAGAGTTTTGTTTTATAAAAGTCATCGATCCCATTTTTGATTCCGAGTTTTAAAAGGTTTCCTTGAAGTATGTGATAACTGGCGGAGGCGGGATCGGAACTGATCTTGAACTTAAGAATTTTGTTTGCGAAGGTTATAAATTCCGTTTTCATCCCGGGTCCGGCTCTGCATATAATGGAAAGTCTTTCTTCAAAGTAACGATGATCAAATCAAAGGCGGAGGTGGAATGGAAATAGAATATGAGAAAAAGTAAAATTCGAAGAAAACAAAATCCGACTTTTGTTCTGATCCCAGTTTCGGTAACCTTCCCGACTCCGACTCCGAGCCCGTTTGTTATTAGGTGAAGTTCCTATATCGGTTTTTGCTCCGATTCCGCCAGTTTTGTAAAAGAGATTCTTTTGAGCTTCTGTCTGGTTCTGACTCCGATGTATGTGTGATAGGTATGTTTTAAAAGCATGTGTTATGATGATTTATCTAAAGGTCTAATTAGAGGTTTGCTTGCAGGAGAAAGATGATGGAGGAGACTTGGTGATAAATCAGCTTGTAGAAGTCAAAGAAGAAATAAAAGCTGCAGGGAGAGAGTTGATCAAGGTAAAAAGTATGAAAGAGTTTGCTGTAGTTGAGTTGGATCACATCAAATTTGAAGATGACTGGATTGATGGGCCAGATATGGATATGCTACAACAAGTCTTCACTAGTTATGATGAGTTCATAGTGGATCCAGCTTCACATGCATATAAATATTGCATGCATGATGTTCTTCCTCCTTGCATGTCGCATGATGATCTTCTTCCTTGCATGTTGCATGCATGCAACACTGACAGTCTTAAGGGTGCATGACTTCTTTTCTTCTATTTCTATCTTCTATTGTTAGATCAAACTGAATGTATAATGTAAGAACTCAAGATCAAAGTGGATCTGAGTTTCCAAGAAAGTTGATTGTTCCTGAAAAGGTGGAAAGCCTAAGATAGAAGTGAAGTTCGAACTTCTTTTGTATATGTATAAATACCAGATGGGTATCACATTGTAAAGGTCGACTAATTGAGAATTGGATTGGCTTACTTAGTGCTAGGAGATAGAATTTTATAGAGTTTTGCAAAGATACATTGTACCGGATCTTTTTTTACAGTTAATAGAATTGCAGGTTTACGAAATATTGAGTTTGCATTGAATTGTGTTGTTTGATAAGGTTAATGAGTTATAATCCACCTGAATGCCAGTGATTGTGCTGAAGCATGATAGTTTCTTATGTGATGAAAGTCATTAGAAGAAACCAGGTTTAAAGATTATCTTGTTAAATTGTCATTGAATTAAAGTTATTGAAGTCTGTTGATCTATAGTTTTGATGATGAATGAATGTGTGTTGTTTTGAAATCTTGGAAATACTTGTGATATGCTAATAGTGGAATTGAATTAAGCACCTAAGATGTATACGATGGTACAGTCATACTGTGGGTTGTGTCATGCTATGGTTTTTGTGATCGGTTAAGAAAACATTCATTGTTAAAAGTATATGTCTGGATATTAGATAAATTTAATTCATACTTACTAATTTACCCCTTGGATCTATCTTTTTCTTTTATTTAAAACCCATTGATTTACAAGAACTATTTTGATAAAGAGAGTCATAGCTTGAATCCTTTGTTACCAGCACAGGCCCCTTGAATATTACAGTTGCATGAACCAATTGAGTGACATCAGACAGTTGAGAACCAACTACCAGGACCTTGGGAGTTAGGCCACTACATGTAGTCTTTCTTTTTCAAGAGAAATAGAGTAGAAATATTCCATTTTAATGTTGTTTCTG
>CM021102.1:840716169-840726504 GCA_007115665.2 Sequoiadendron giganteum
TTTGTCTATTGTACGAACATTGTTGTTTCCTTTCTATGCTTTAGTTGTGGGTTGTACTTGGACTACATACTTGATTACAGTGGATCACTATTTTATCGTGATGTATTTTGATGTGATGATACTTTATTTTGATGTGATTATTATGACATGTTTGGAATTAACATACATGGATGCTTAATTTATGATGTTTCATGCTTTCGATTATGCTGCTATGTTAGATGCGTCAGTTAGAACTATTGTATTGGTGAAGAGGATAGTATCCCATCACTCGCTTGCGAGTACCCTGCGATTTGTTGACTTCCTCTTCATGGTGTGCCTTATTTATGACATGTTTATGTATATGGATATGCTCTTTGCTGCAGGTTGATAGGTACAAGACATTGAATCCACCTAGTTTCACAGGTTCGAGCGTGTCCAATGCCCAATGACATCTGATTGGGAGATAGTAGCTAGGATTTTCGTGCCGAGTCGTCACCCTAGTCCTAGTGTGTCATCTGGTGTTAGTCAGGTTAAGTTGTCTTATTTGGGTCTTCTGGCTTGAAATTTCAAGTTTTATGTGCAAGTTAGGAAAATGGTAAAATATATGCTCTTATAGTTAAATTGGCAATTACCTTGTTTGATTATGTTGCAATGTAATTTATTGTATTGTTAATTTAATCTAACTAATAAATAATTTAATAGTGGATTAAATTTATGTTATTAATTGATTAAATTTATAATGTTGTAATAGTTAAATTTCTCATTCTGGGAATTTTATGCATATGTGGGAAAAATTGAAAATTAAAGGGAAATGAATTTAAAAGTCAAAGTTGAAAAGTTGGAAATTCAAAACTTTCAAAAATTCAAAAATTCAAAAAATAGATATTTTCCATTTTTGTTTTCTGAAATTTATGAGGGTTGTTGGGTTTTAGGGAAAAATCCTTATGTGTTTGAATTTGCTTGAGAATTTGGAGGATCTTGAATTTTGGAGAAAAATTGAAATTTGTAAAAGGAGGATTCTTCAAATTTGTGGGTTTTTGGATTGGAGTTGCAAAATCTTGAGGAATTGGATTGGAAGCAAGAGGGAAAGCTAATCATCATCTGGTCATCTTCAAATTCAAAATTTACTAGGTTCTTGTCTTTTGTTTTATTGTTTTTGGAAATTTAAATTTAAATGTGTTAATGTTGAAAATCTGGTTGTGAATTGAAATGGGAAAACCCATATGGAAAATTAAGTTTATTGTGAAAAATCCATCCTTGGAAAAATAATTTCTTCAAGAAGAAACAATTGTGTCTTTTGGAATTAATATGTAATTTTTTTTTAAAAAAAAAATTGTTTTCTTCTCCTTAATCAATCTTACTTTGGAAATTTGGGTTTTCTTTAGGATATATATATATAAATATATCTACATTTCTTTTATGTTTGGGCTTGAGGCTATGCCTCTGTTTTCATTTCAAAAGGATTTATAAAAAAATAAAAAAATAGAATTTATTTCAAAAAAGGGGCCTGTGTGTTTCAAATTTCCGCAGGAAATTTTATTGCAAAAATAATTTTTTTTTAAAAATGACAGTGGGGAGGCGCAGGGGGCTCAACCCCCACCACGCCCCCATGGGAGGCAAGTGAGGGGAGTCGTGCCCTGCACGCACTCCACCCACTCCCCACTACCATGCCACCGAAGCCACCCTTAATATCCCTTGGGACGACCTGTTTACACAACGGCCTCCCCATTAATGGGGGTTGGATGTGTGTAAACACAAGTTCCCTAGTTAGCATCAGCGTTACACGCCGTGGAGGGGTCGTACCTCCCTTTGACTTTGTTTGTTTTCATTTTTTTTAATTTTTTTTTGATTTATTATTTATAATAGTATTTATTATATTATTAGTAATAATTAATAATATATAAGTTTAATATTAAATATTAATATTTAATATTATAATATATATATTATTATAATGTTAATATAATATAATATTTTATTATTAATTATAATATTATAATGTTAATAATTATATGGTTATAATATTAATATTGATAATATTATAATATTAATAAATCTTATGTTAATATAATATGGAGATTTTGGGATTAAAGGTAGGAATTAAATTAATTAAGTAAATAATTAATTAAATAGTTCTTAATTGCTTTTGCAAGGGGGACTTATTTTCTTGGGCAAATTGATTGGGCAAATCGAATTTATATTTTACTATGGCGTGCTTCTTAAAATATTAATATTAAATCAATGACATTTTGAAATGTTAAGCATGATTTGCCAGGAAATATGTTGGCGTCTTATTTAGTGAACAGATGATTTTTCCATAGACCTGTTTAACTTCTAAACGTTTATTTTTGAAACGTAGATATTAATCAATTCCTAATATCATTGAACAATAGTGAAATTTAAACATTGGAGTTGAATTTTATTCCTTCCCTGATTTATTAAATGCGGTGAGTTACTGAATATTAATGAGGAAATAGGTTTAGTGAACCCAAAGTAGAATTTGATTCTTGTCTTGGCATTGATTTATGTGTGTATTATTGAGAAGTGTGGGTCTTTATATTTAACAAGTCTTCCAGTTGGGACTTTAGTCTGTGGGTTGTCGTACTCTGTAGTCAACCATAATGGCCTTGGGTAGTGCGTAACCAGTTTGTTCCTCGATTATCACAAATAGGAGGGTATTTGACTGTATGTCATGGTTAGGGATGTGATATCCTTGCGTTGCACTTGTGGACCCTTGGGTTGTGGAGTTGTTCCACGAGTCATCTTAGAGGAGTGGCTTGTAACAGGGGCCGGCACACGAAGTGGTGCCAAGGTAACTCATTGTAAGTTAGTTAATCCAGTGATAACTAAATTAAATTATTAGAGTATCATGTAGTACCAAACACTTAATAAGATAATTATGCCTCGCTCAGGAACACAAGGGCTTGTAAAGACTTGGGTCGAGACGGGAAGGCCTGGAATGGCAAGATCGTTATCTTGTCTCTATGAAAGATAATTGATTCCGCATTGGTTTACATGAGGGGCCGAGAGTCATTAGAGGTTACCAGGATAACTCGAGATGGGGGCCGGGACCTGGGAAGACTCACCAGGGTAACCTATGTAACATTGTGATGGCACTTCTCCTAGGTCGACAGTATGTTCGCATCAGTGATGCAATTGATTATGTAATTTCTGGAAGCATTGTAACCTTGTGTCAGTGATGTCACTGTATTTATTTTAGTATGGTTATGTTAGCCTATGTCTAGAGGTAGACGTCATTGGTTAGAGATTCTGGTTACTATCTCCTAGCACAGGGGGTGGGCCTTTGGGTTCCACTTGGTTGGGTGGCGTGCACCTTAATCCGTTGGGATCTTTCTTCATGTCCTTATGGATGAGACTTCCAGTTGGAGAGCTCGTGGCTTCTGTTGCAGTTCTTACTTGTTTCCATTTCAGTTATTCTTGTATCATTACCCCTCTGTGTTATCAAGGTGGAATTTGTAATTGTAATTATGTATTGGTTTTCCTCATTTGGGCAATGAGAGATTGTAACCTTATGGTTTTATGAATGGATTAATGAAATTGGAAGTCTTATCTTATGCTTGTTGTTGCTTCATCTTACTTGGAATGTATGTGTTAATTTAATAATTAAATAATTGTCATAGTTTATTCATATTTTTAGTTGAGGTTCTATATAACCTCTATCTCATAACCTTAGAGGTTGTTGGCATTAGTTAATTAACCTACTTATTATTTATCCTTTTAAAAAAAAAATTATTCCGTTTAAGTAGTTAAATGCAACTTCCTCTAGGGTTGTGTGGCGGGGCGTTACAGAGCACATAGGATATTTCTACAAGGTCATCATCATAATAGGCCATTCAAAGGCCAATAAGGAAAAGGCATTCTATTATATAAATGGGTTGAAACTGAGTATTCAAGAAGAGTTGAGTTTGGTCAAAATGACCACAATAGAAGATGCTTATAAATTCACCCTAAGGGTAGAAGAGAAGCTAAATAAAATATTTGAAATCAATCAAAGAGGAAGACGTTGTGTTAGAAGAATTGGTATATCATATGGAGGATGAAATGAAGATCAAAAGAAGAATGAAGAAGCTAGTCCTAGTCAAAAGAAAAGAGGAGATAATTCCTATTGTCCTCATGACTAGAACAATGACGAACAATGAGGAATCAGAAGATTTGGACAAGGCTTTGGGAGAGGAGTCTTTCAAGGAACCTATAAACACGTTCTCTCTTTGGTCTTATTCTACTTCCTAGATGTTTGTATTCACATGAAATTGGATTTGAGATCTTATGTGGAGCTTTGGTAATCAATATGTTTGTGTTTTGTGTTTTTCATTATTATTTGATGACAAAATGGAGGTTCTTTTATTTATTTCATTTATTGAGTGTGGAGAACTTGGGAAGCTATGGAGACTTGTGGTGAGAGATATATTGTAACATATTAGTTTATAGGATTTGCATATCATTGTGGATGTTCCTTGGTACTACACTATATTTTTTACACCTTCTATGTGATGCTAGTGCTGGATCTTGGATGGATCAAGATCATTTTCAAATTTTACATTACCTATGCAATGGGAGTTCTTGGATGTGCATGTTCATTATATGACAGTTTTGGCACTTAGAGCTTGTTATTGCATGTTATGAGTTGTATATATTGATGACATGAGGTTCACTTGTTATGATTTTTATACCTTTGAGGTATGGATAGTTGGATGTGTTAGTATTTCTTTTGGGTGCTATTTTTAGGGTCAGTGCAAAATCACGGGGGTCCAAACTAGGCCTCTAAGTGGTGATGATAATTCAGAAAATCAGAGTTAGGCAACTTGACATAAAAATTTGAATAGATTATTAACATAATTTGAAAAATATTTAAGAACAAAAGTTGTAGAAAATTGAATGTAGTTTCTAGGCTACGAGTCCTTTTTGGAAAAAAGTAAATCTATTTTGCAAAAAAATAAAATTTCAATGCAGTGGTACTAAATGTTCAAGAAAAAGATAAGAAGCAGGTGTATGTATGACCACCCTAAGTACAAGAAAAAATAATAGTTTCTCCTGAATACTTCAATATAAGTAGAGTACACATGCCCGAATGTGCCAAAAAAAAATTTGTAGTGTTTTTCCATGTAAGGAATTATTTATGATTTTTATATTAGAACTTTTCAAAATTATTAAAATGTATGTGTTTGACCACCATAACTTGGTCAATTTTTTTTTTTTTTTTTAATCCTATAGTATGTGAAGCATAGAATGTGGTGCATCTTCTAGGTTCAAAAAATGTTAAGTAGTTTGAAAGTTATAGAAGTTTTTCAATCAGGACTTTAGTCATAATGTATGTAGAAAATCAATAAATATTATTTATTAAATTCAAAATAAAGCATAGCTTATATTGGTTGAAAGTTGGCAAATTTTTCTATAAACCCTTTTCGTTTCATGAAATTTAGATAAAAAAAAGTCGTCAACCACAAGGGAAAACTTCAAAAAACTAAGAAAATTTTCAAAACACATTTTTTGGGTTGACTTTCAAGGTTAGGCAATCCCAAATCAAATCTTGGGCCTATTGATTATGTCAGAAAAAATGGACATCCATTTATAAAAGGATATTTGTTTCAAAACGGATATTACGGATATCCGTTACTAAACGAATATTCATTATTAAATGAATATCTATTACTTGTATTATTTATAATACATTATATTATATAATATGTATTATGTATTATGTATTATATATTATATATTATATTATAAATTATATTATACATTATTATAATATATATTATTATATTATATATTATATATAGTATATATATTAATTATTATATATTATATTAATATTATGTAATATATATTATATAATATATTTAATACACAGTATATATTATACACTACATAGTATATATTATATATTTATTGATGTGTGGCCAATTCACAAGAGAGAGAGAGGGAGTGGGAGGGACTTGAGAGAGAGGAAGAGAGAGAAAGACCTGAGAGGGAAAGAGAGATAGTTGAGAGGGAGAGAGAGAGTTGAGAGGGAGAGGGAGAGGGAGAGAGGGAGAGAGAGAGAAGGAGTCTTGAGAGAGAGACCAAGAGGGAAGGAGAGAGAGACTTGAGAGGGAGAGATGGATGGAGAGAGAGAGAAGGAGTCTTGAGAGAGAGACCAAGAGGGAAGGAGAGAGAGACTTGAGAGGGAGAGATGGATGGAGAGAGGAAGCTCTGAGCGACTTGAGAGAGAAAGAGAGAGAGAGAGAGAGAGAGAGAGACCCAAGACAGAGGGAGATAGAGAAATAGAGAAAGACCCAAGAGGGAGAGAGAGAGAGTTGAGAGGGAGAGCGGGAGGGAGAGAGGGAGAGAGAGGGAAGGATTCTTGAGAGAGAGACCTAAGAGGGAAGGAGAGAGAGACTTGAGAGGGAGAGAGGGAGAGAGGGAGGGGAGAGAGGAAGGTCTAAGCAACTTGAGAGAGAGAGAGAGAGTGTGTGTGTGAGAGAGAGAGGGAGAGAGAGATTTGAGATGGAGAGAGAGAGGGAGAGAGAGAGTTGAGAGGAAGAGTGTTTTCCCATGTTGGGACCCTCTATGAGAAGAAGTGATGCAACCATCAAAAAAAACCATTACAACTCAATTCAACATTCATGCCATTTAAACCTTCAAGCTTAATAACATGTCATTAGATCCTTCATGTAAAATTTATAAATCATCATGAATAAGAATCATTATTATTCAACCATGATACATAAATAAGAACAATATATACACCATAGGGATTTGATGCAAGCTTCAAACAAAATTCTTACAAGACAATAAGATACATACTCATTAGATTTTTCATGTGAAATCTATACAATAATCATGATCAAAAAATAAGAAATCACTCAACCATGATGCATGAATAAACACTATATATGCACACTATATATGAACAACTACTAAATTAATAGATTATTTAATATTTATTACTAAATTTTAGTCTCATCATTATACTATTATATTCATAAATTTAACACTAAAAATATCCATCCAACGAAATTCTTTAAAAGATATCCATCCAAAAAACAATCTTTATAAAATATCCATCCAAGGTCAAATTCTTTATAAAAATAAGATCATTGTCTTCATAAAGTTTTGTGGCTCTCTGTTGCATCTCTTCATTTCTTTTTATTTTCCATTTTAGAATGGGTATGTCTCCTTTCCTCTAGCCATCGTTGATGCTCATCTAAGTCCACTTCCATGGACCTAACCGCATCAACAATATTTTGCATATTTGATGCAAAACACCTCAATAATGGATGAACACATTCTTCATTCTGAATAGCGTTAACTTGATCCTGAATGGATCTAACATTCACATCATTTTTTTCTCAAAAGCGAGCACCATTGGATGCAAGTGGTGGGGGTGAAGGGTTATGAGGTGGAGGGGGTGGAGGGGGTGGAGCTAGAGGGTGTGGATCCATGATTTATATATAAGTGAATCTGCATTAAATTTTTAATTTTAAAATGTAAGATACATGTTTAAAAATCCCCTTAAACCATTCAATATAAATGACTTAATTGAATACAAATGAAAAAATATGTATAGCTCATTTATTTCTAAGGAATGTAAATGAAAAAAAATAATTGCTAAAGTGATGTGAAATCTCATTAAAAAATACATTAAATTTTTACCTCATTGCAATGTGGAATTGTTAAGCTCCAAATTTCCAATACTTAGTAATGGTTAAACAAAACTTGTCTCTACAGTCATAGGGAAATGGGAAAATTTAATGGGTAATAATCGATAGGCTATGTAGGATGGTATCATAGAATATGATACAATATGTTAGCCTCCTGCATAGCCCATTGATTATTACCCATTAACTTCTCCCATTTCCCTATGCCTGCTAGGACAAGTTTTGTTTGGCCAGTACTAACAATGGATCCAAATTCACTAAGTATTGGAAATTTAGAGCACTTCCAACAAGGCTCCTTTCTATTATGAGATTTGAGGAGGGTCAAATGAATTAAAAAATTAAAAAAAAAATTGTTTAGCAAAGAAATACTAACTTAAGAATAAGCAACAAAGCAAGAATTTAAGAAACAGGAGAATAAGTGATAAAGAAGAATGAAAAAAAGAGACAAGAATGTAAAATAGTTTAAATAAATGCAGAAAGGGGGTAATGAAGGTTCAATTTTATGTTTTTTTTCTACTAATGAAGGTTAATTTTTTTTTAGGTTTAGATAGAAATGAAAAAATTCAACAAAACTACAAAGAATGCAAAAAAACCTAAATTAATCACTAATTAGCAAAAAAAAAAAAGAAAAAAATGCAAAACAAATACCTGGAACACACTGGAAGTCCCTGCACATGATGGAGGTCGCTACTCAGCTAGTAGTGTCATGAAATTGAGGGAGGGTTTGGGTTATAAAGTCCTCAAAGAAACAAATATCTATTTACTATATACTATATATTATATAATATTTATTAGATAATATATATTACATATTAAATATATTATAGTGTATATTATATATAATATATACTATGATATATATAATTTATATTATATATATATATATTATAGATTATAGATTATATAATATATTTAATACATAGTCTCCCTTTGAAAATGAGGTAGGGTTCGGGCTATATAGTCCTCAACATATTGGATATCCATTTGCTATATAATAAATTTATTATATATAAATATACTATAATATATTTCATATATACTATATAATATATTTAATAGAAATTATATTATATATTATATATTATAGTATATTTATATTTATTATATTATATATTATATATATTGTAGTATATATAAATTATATATATATATATATACTATAATTTATATAATTTATATTCTATATATTGTATATATATTATATAATATATAATATATTTAATACATAGTCTCCCTCTGAAGTCTCCATCTCCCTCTCAGATCTTTATTATATATATTTAATCATTATATATTAAAAAGAGGGAGAGAGAGAAATAACTAAAAGGGAGAGAGGGAGAGGGAGAGGGAGAGTGAGAGGGACAGAGGGAGAGTGGGAGAGAGAGGGAGGGAGAGTGGGAGAGAGGGAGAGAGGGAAAGACTTGAGAGGGAGAGAGGGAGAGTGTGAGAGAGAGGGAGAGTGGGAGTGTGGGAGAGAGGGAGAGTGGGGAGAGAGAGAGAGGGAGAGTGGGAGAGGAGAGAGGGAGAGGAGAGAGGAGAGGGGGAGTGGGAGAGGGAGAGTGGGAGAGAGGAGAAGGAGGCATGCGTGTGTGTGAGAGAGAGAGGGAGAGAGATAGAGAGGGGAGAGGAGAGAGAGAGGGAGAGAGAGATGGGGGGGGAGAGGGAAAGACCTGAGAGGAGAGAGGGAGAGGAAAGAGAGAGGAGAGGGAGAGAGGGAGAGGGAGAGGGAAAGACCCAAGAGGGAGAGAGAGGGGGAGAGAGGAAAGATCTAAGAGAGAGTGATAGAGGGAGATCGGGAGAGATGACAGGGAGAGGAGAGAGAGGAGAAGGAGAGGAGAGGAGGTGGAGAGAGGACAGAGAGGGATGAAGAGTGGGGAGAGAGGGAGAGATGGAACATTTGAGAGGGGAGAGGGAGAGAGGGGGAGAGAGAGTGAGATAGGAGAGGAGAGGAGAGGAGAGGGAGAGGAGGAGAGTGGGAGAGAGAGAGAGAGGGAGAGAGGGAAAGACCCAAGAGGAAGAGAGGGAGAGTGGGAGAGAGGGAGAGGGAGAGAGAGAGAGAGAGAGAGAGAGAGAGAGAGAGAGAGAGAGAGAGAGAGAGAGAGAGAGAGAGAGGAGAGGAGAGGGGAGAGGGAGACAGATGAGCGAGAGGGAGAGGAGAGAGAGGGCAGGGAGAGTGGGAGAGAGGAGAGGGAGAGGAGAGGAGAGAGAGAGAGAGAGAGAGAGGGAAAGTGGAGAGATGGAGGGAGAGGTAGGAGAGAGAGAGGGAAATAACTGAGAGGAGAGAGGAGAGTAAGAGAGAGAGGGAGAATGAGAGAGGGAGAGAGGGAGGAGATTGGGGGGGAGAGAGAGAGAGAGAGAAAGAGGGAGATCAGAGACAGAGAGAAAGAGAGAGAGAGACAAAAGACCTGAGAGGAGAGAGGGAGATTGGGAGAGAGAGGGAGAGAGAGAGAAAGGGAGATAGAGAAAGAAAGAGAGGAAGAGAGGGAGAGAGAGGGGAAGAGGAAAGAGGGAGAGAGTGAGAGAGGGCAAGAGAGAGAGGGAAAGGGAGAGGGAGAAGGAGAGGGGGAGAGAGTGAGAGAGGGAAAGACCTAAGAGGAAGAGAGAGAGAGAGAGAAGGGGGAAGAGAGAGGGAAATGGAGAGGGAGAGGGAGAGGGGCAGGGGGAGAGGGAGAGAGGGAAAGACCTAAGAGGGAGAGAG
>CM021102.1:840726604-840796138 GCA_007115665.2 Sequoiadendron giganteum
AATAGAGAGGGAGAGAGAAATAGGTATATAGGGGTAAGTTAGATAGAGATAAATAGAATGAAGTCTGGTGGAAGGAAGAGAGAGAGGAGGGAGGAATAGGTAAAGATGGATTGTTGAGATAAATAGGAGAGAGAGAGAGAGCTAGGTAGAGAGAGGGTGATGGGATATAGAGAGAGGGAGAGGGAGAGAGGAGAGATAGAAAGAGGGATAGGGAGCGATAGATAGAGTAGAAAGGGAATGAGAGAGATAGAGAGAGAAGTAGAGAAGGAGGAAGGTGGAGATATTGAGAGAGAGGAGGCAAGGAGGGAGAGATAAATAGGTATGGAGGGATAGCTAGGTAGAGAGAAGTAGATATGAAAGGAGAGATAGAAGGAGAGGTAGGGATGGAGAGAGAGAGAGGTGAGACAAAATAAAGAGAGGTAGGTAGATAGAGGGAGGAGGAGATAAAGATAAGTATAGAGGGAAGGAGAGAGGGAGGAAGAGGTAGGGAGGGAGAGAGAGAGGTGAGAGAGATAAGAGAGAGGAGGGAGGAATAGGTAGGGAGAGAGAGGTGAGATAGAGAGAAAGAGAGTAGAGAGGGAAGGGGAGAGAGATAAGTTAGATAGGTGATAGATATGTGTGATGGAGAGAGAAGTAGAGAGGTAAGGAGGAAGGTGGAGAGATTGAGAGGGGAGAGAGAAAGAGGTATAGAGGGATAGGTTAGATAGTGAGAAGTAGAGATAAAATTTGGGTGAAAGGAAGAGAGAGAGGGAGATAGAGAGGGGGAGAAAGAGAGGTGAGATAGAGAGAAGTAGAAAGGGAAGGAGAGAGAGAGAGGGAGATAGAGAAAATTAGAGAGGGGGGGAAGGAGAGAGATGTGATATAGAGAGAACTAGAGAGGAAAGGAGAGAGAGAATGGAAAGATAGAGAGTAGAGAGGGAAGGAGAGAGGGACGTAGAGAGTGAGAGAGAAAGAGGGGAGAGAGAGTGAGAGAGGGATAGGTAGGGATAAAGAGAGAGATATATAGAGATAGAAGGAGAGGGAGGGGAGATAGAGAAATGTAGAGAGGGAAGGAGGGAGAAAAATATTAGAGAGGGAAGGAGATAGATATTAGTGAGGGAAGGAGAGAGAGATGGACATGTATAGATGTAGTTCTTGAGATCAAGGGAGAGAGTGCCAGATAAAGGGATGGAGATAGTGAGAGAGAGAGAGGTCTAGAGAATAAGAGATGAAAATGAGTGAAATAGAAAGAGAGATAAATTTGACCTCATGATTACTGAAATTTGACTAAGTCTGATTTTTTTAAAAATCTTCCAAAAACTAGAATTCACATTATAACTCTTAGAGATTTGATTTCACTCTCAAACATCCTGAAAATATATACATGAAATATAACTTAAACTATAAGAAATTAAACGTCCATATGTATATTTTTATTTCATGTATATAGTTTCCCTGACAGAGAAAGAGAAAATGAAAGAGTTTACAAAAATGCATTCCAAAAGTCATGAGTTACATTTGGGGAGGGCCAAATTTAGCACTAGCCAAATGAAGCAACCCATTTGGTGAGCACCAAATTTGCTGCTCACCAAATGGGATGCATTAGGAAATACCAATCCAATGGGTTGGATTTTTCATTGGGCATCCAACCCAAAGGTTTGGACAACCATTTCATGAAAAAGACGTGATTTTTTGAAAGGGTAACAAAATTTCACACATTTTTGGTCGTGCTCAGCATCACATTTGGATGTCTTTCAATGCAAGTTTATAAAAAACCATGATGGTTTTAACCTCTCTCTTAGTTGTCTAAATATATAATTCTTTTTTCATTTTCATTCAATTAAGGTTTTGATCCATAACTTCTCTTGTAAATGCCTTCGTTTTTGGTCAAAAACCAATATGTGCTAGATTTAGGATAGATTTTTACTCGTTCATCAAAATGTGAAACAAATTAAATTTTTTAAAACTAGACTCCATTCTACATGTGATGGAAAAAATTAATTTCCGATTAGTTTTTAAAATTTTAGGGGGGAGCACGCTCAATTTTCAGCTTTTAAGGATGTGTCCACTTTGAAAATTCATATCATATTATACATTCATTAAAAAAATTATCCTAAAGAACGAGGAAAAACTGCATGGTGTTAGCTAAATTCTCACCATTTGGATTTTTGAAATTCTAAAAAAAATTTAATCAAAAAGGGGGGGGTCATCAGATGCTATGCTATTTGTTTTGATAAAAACAAGACCTGTTTTGGGTCCCCCCCTTTTTGAGACCCTTAATCTTCATCAATTTCAAAAAGAATTAGTAGCTTATAATCTAGACTCAAAGCACTTCAACTCTTGTTCTTGCTGTATCTTGAAATTTTGAGCGTAACTATCTTTATTTTCTTGTGCAAATCAGATTTTGCTGATTTCAGAAAAAAGTGGCATCTTAAGAGGCAAAATTGTGTCGTAGATCCATGCACTTACCCACATCTCTATCTATCTCTCTATCCTCTCTCTCCTTGTCTCTCCCTCTCATATATGTATCCCTTTCCTTCTTCATCTTCATGTCCATTTCCATCTCCATCTCTATATCTATCTTCCTCTCTATCTCCATTTCCTTACCCCCCTCTCTCACTCGCTCTTCCCCCTATATCTCTCTTTAATATCCCTCTCCCTCCCTCTCCCTCTCTCTCTATTGCAAACATAACATGAGCCTATTGGTACAATAGAGCTTGATTATCTTCTTGATTCAAAGGTTTTGTTTTAAGTTGTGTTGGAGTCCTTGTAAGTGGATGCATAGTTGATTTGAAGTTATCACCTCTCCATTGAGACTTTGTTGCACAAACAACATCATTTTCTAAATGGCCTACACATTGATCTCATGTATATTGCACAAATCTATGCAAAAAATTAACCAAAATTTTCCCTAATTGACCTTCCACACATTTGTGGCATACATTTAAATGCACACCTAGGTGTGATTGCTAGTTGTATTTTCTCAATTAGTTAACTATTTGATTTACATGATTTTTATTTTTTCAATTATTTATCGACCATCTTAATCGATTAGATAACTACTATTTGATTTTTTATTTTATCATGATTTAATTAAGTTAATTATGAATAATAATTGTTTAACTTTATTTATTAATTTGGATATGCTTAATAGATTATTTAAATTAATTAAATAATAAAATATCATTTTATTAATTTCAATTTGATTAAGTAGAATAAATAATGTCTAGATGGATTATTTTAATGAGTGAATTTTTGTTAGGAATTGGTATGGGGTGAAAGTAGGAAATTAATATAAGAGAGCTTTTAGTGTCTACACTTAATTTCCTTCTTACAAAAGTTATAAAAATTCTTCTAAGAACATAATTTATACTAAAGTTTCCCCCCTTTGGGAAACAATTATACAACCAAAACTTTCAATTATTTCCTACTTTTCCTTCACCAAAGACACATGTTTAGTCCAATATTTCATCCCATACATCTAAATACTTAACTTCATACAAAACCCAATGCAATTGTTAAGTCTTCTCCCATGACCACCCTTAACTTTTGATCGCTTGAAATTTGGGTAAGTACAAAAAGATAGGGGACCAAAAAGGGGTCTTAAGTGGCCAAATTTTTTTTTTGAAATAAGGAAATACTGACCTTGGATGAGAAATTGAAAATAGTTATACTCAGAATTTGAAGATGCAACAAAAACAAGAGTCGTAGTGCTTCAAATCTACTTTCTAAACTACTATTTTTTTTTAAAATGGTAGAGATTAAGGGGTTCAAAAAGGGGTGCCACACAAAGTGGTCCTATTTTTTTCAACAGAATATAGTGTCTGGTGTGCCCCCCTAAAATGCTAACTTCTTTTTAGTATTTCAAAAATCACTTCAGCGAGAAATTAGCTCACACCATGTAGTTTATGCCCATTTTTTTTGCTAATTTTTTAATAAATATATGATTTTTTTACTAATTCTCACAGTGGACACATCTTGAAAAATAGAAAATTGAGTGTGTTTCCCCCCTAATTTTTTGAAAATTAATCAAAAATCATTTTTTTGGAACGTGTAGAATGGATTCTAGTTTCTAAAATGGTAATTTATTTGAAATTTCAATGAATGATTAAAAAATAAAGTAAAAAATACCACACGTTGGTTTTTGACAAAAAATAGATACACTAACAAAAGAAATTAAAGATGAAAACCTTAACATATTCAAAACACGAAAAAAATTACATGCTTAGATAGCTAAGAGAGAGCTTAACATTATTGTGGTATTTTTTTGACTTGACATTGAAACATGTGCAAACTTGATGGGGAGCACACTGAAGATTATGTCATTTTTTTACTATTTGCAAAAGCACGTCTTTAGACATTAAATAACCACCCCAAACCTTTGGGTTGGAAGCCCAAGGAAAATCCAAGCCAAAGGCTTAGAAGTTTCCAAAGAAAATAATAGCGTGAGTGTGTTATAACACATTTATGTTATGTGAATGCATTAAAAAATGTCGACATGTTATAATACACTTGTGTTATTGTTTTATTTTGAAATTTTTCTTTCTCTTTCCCTTTCCCTTTCCCTTTCCCTTTCTCTTTTGATGAAACTATATACATGAAATAAATTTTTTTATATAGGTAACATTATATATGAACATTTAATTTCTTATACTTTAAGTTATATTTCATGTCTATAGTTTTAGGATGTTTGAGAATGGTTTTGGATATATAGGAGTTATAATCGAAAGGAAATATGTATCCACCCAAGATAATTTCCACATAACCCAAATAGAGAAATCTATGCAAACAAGTATCATAATCCATATACAAAAGAATATACAACATACCATCAAAAATGACACAAGATATACCTTGGGAGAACCCTCAAGAGGGAAAAACCCAACCTCTAAAAGCATCCCACTCATGCATTATTCAACAATAATCATTATAATACATCTTTAGAGTCCTTCATGAACACATTTGAGACATCAAGCCCTCTACAAGTACTTCGAGTGAACAAGCATGCAACCACAGATCCCATGCCATGCTTCAACCCTCACAAATTCCAACAAGCCAACTAGCCAACCTTAGACAACCACCCATGTGTTTTCTTTTTTAAAAACAAGCTCACATAGAACCACCAAGTGGTATTACATAAAACCATGTGACTATTACCATGAGCTTATAAAACCATTAACCCCTCATTTAATATTCCAGTACCAAGTCTTCCCAACATTAAATATTTATCCAATGTTACATACAAAAAATAGAGTGGCCCCAAGAATGCTAGACCCATGTGATGCACACATCCCTAGATTCCCTAGGTGCACAACATAATGAATAAATAATTATTTTATATTATGCAAGGTGGACAACACACTTTTTTCTAACATTCTCCCACTTGTATACATTGCATAAGGTGTAAATAAGTAAACTCAAACATGAAGAAGGAAACAATCCCCCATAGCCACATATATCGTCAAGGAATCAAATTGCTCCATATGCTCCATCAAGATACTCACAACAAGAATCAAGGTGTCCACCATCTCAAGCATGAATGCGCTCATCCTCCATCATGCCAATGCATAAAGATATAAAACCATCCAAAGAGTTGCCACACTATTTATCACAAGGAAGAATAAGTCCTACCTCCAACTAATATCCCAATACATAAACACTCAATATTAAGGTAACAAGTATGAGTCAAACCTAATACCAACCCAAAATAGATATCCGTTAGAAGCAGATATCCATTTTAAAACATATATCCATTTAGTTTAAGTCCATTTTTTTAATTTCGTCGAGTCCAGGCTTGACCAATTTTTTTATTTTAAATATTATAATAATTTTTTAATATATATATAACAATGTTTTTTAATATATTTATCATACACCATATGGAAATTAAATTATAAAATAAATAATAATGTTTGTTAATTTAATATTATATAATAATATATTTAATATATTATAATATTATATTTTATTATAATATTATATTTTATTATATTTTATGATTATATAATATAATATTATAATAAATAAATTATATTATAATATTAAATATATAATATAATATTATTATATAATAATATATTATTTTATAATAATATAAAATTATATGATAATATAAAATTATATTATTATATAATATAATATAATATAATATATAATATAATATAATATAATATAATATAATATATATTATAAATAATATAATATATTAGATTATATAATAATATATCTAAATAGATTTTTTATGACAAAGAAATAGAATGAAGCGAAAATCCGCAGATTCGAAAGATGGCGAAAAGAGTTCAGAAGTTGATTCGAGAGATGAGGATGGGTGCATGGCCATTGTTCACGAAGATATGACAACCATCGATATTTACAAAGTGGCCTTGGAGGATATCAAAATGATTGAAGATCTCGCAATAATCTGTAGGGTAATAGGCCCAAAAATGGATTGACAGAGGATTAGATGCTGGTTGGCCGAAAATTGGACTGAGATGGCCATTGTAAAATTATTGCCTAAAGGATTTTTTTCTACCATTTTCACCTCAAAGGAGAGTCGAGAAAAGGTATTGACAAGAGGTCTATGAAAAATCCAGAGCAACCGGATCTATATGCAAATCTGGAGCCCTAATTTTGACCCAGTCAACACGGATCCCTACGAAAAGCTGTTATGGATCTATCTATATAACTTGCCACTTGAGTATTGGGTTGATAGTTGCATCTTGAAGATTGGTAAGACATTGGGAACCCTCATGGATGTCGATGAATATATTATCAATGGATGTTGATACCTATACGCAAGACTATAGGTCACCGCTATAATCAAGATACCAAAGGAAATTCGTCTTTGTGTGTAAGGGCATCATCGGGTGATCACGACTGATATCGAGGAGGATAGATCTTACTTCTTGAGATGTGGTAGTAGAAAGCATATGGAACCTAGATGCAAGAGACAACCAAAGGTAAAATGGATCTGGGGACCCGTTGTCCACAAAGAAACTCTGGGTAGCAAAGTGCCTCTCTCCTCGGATAATGCCTGTGGCTTGCCTGAGAAGGAAAAAGACTCGATGGAAATCACATAAAATTCAAAATTTCCCTCTTCTTGTCCTCCATCTCCACCCCATAAGGCAATAGTTAAGGAATGGAAGGCCCTGTCCCCTCGACAGGAGAATTTAGGAACCAAAATTCCTGAACGGTGTATGGATGGTGGGATCATTGCTCCTGACACCATGAAGGTGAATTGGGTTGAGGGTGATTTAGAGATGATTCCCTCAGATGATGGCACATCTAATGATGAGGAGATTGGGATTTTAGATCCTTGACATATTAAATAAATAATTTCCCAGTTCGGTAGCAGATTAAGGAAAGGCTTGGGTTGAGAATCCTTTAGACAAAAGTAGGAAGAGGATGCGGTTGAGAAAGGCCTCCTGAGTGTAAAGGATTTTCTGATTACCAAGGGATAAAAGTTCTCGCTTGGGGGTCAATGAAGATCCTCTTGTGGAACATCAGGGGCTTAAATACCTCTGACAAACATCAATCAAGCATCACCTTGAAAAGGTGGCAGTGGACATTGTATTATTACAAGAAACAAAATTAATCTTGGAGGAAGGTGTCAAGTTTGTAAGCTACTGTAGGAATTGGTCAAGTTTATTCAAGGAAGTTGATGAAATGGCTAGTAGGTTGGGGATCATGTGGTCCTCTGATTCAACAAATATCAAAATATGTGAGGCTCATAACAACTGGATCCTTTGCTTTGTGAGAGGCAGGCAATCGAATGTATGCTTTTCATTATTCAATGTTTATGGGCCTACCAAAACTGAAGATAAGTTGGCGATTTGGACTGACATCAGAGAATGTGCTTTGGCTCATGGAGACAAAAATGTAATTTTAGGTAGTGATTTTAACGCCATTCTGGACTTAAATAAAAAAAGCGGTGGCCTCCTCAAAGAAAATAGGGTGATCCATGACTTCAATAAATTTATTGCTGATCTGGAGGTGCATGAATGCGTTCCTAAGTAGGGTTCTTACACCTAGACCAATCACAGAAAGGGATTTACCAACATTGCAGAACAAATTGACAAATTTTTCATTGGCATTGAGTGGCTCAATTCAGAACATTACTGGGAAGCAAACATTCTCCCATTGTCTATTTTTGACCACTACCCACTTTTGCTTGATCTATGTTTGGGAGAAAAGCCTTCGAAGAGTCATTTCAAGTTATAGTCAATGTGGTGGAGGGACATGGACCTAATTAAATAGTTAGAAGTCTAGTGGGAGGAAAGAAAGAAGGTGAAGGGAACGATTAGCTACCAAATTTGGAAGCATCTATCTACCATCAAATGCAAGCTGAAAATTTGGAACAAAGAAGTTTTTCGAAATGTATTTGTAGAGAAAGAGAAGGTCGAGTGCAAATTGGAGGCCTTGAATGAAAGTGTGGTCAAATATGGGATGTTTACATCAGATTATCAGATCAAAAAAGAGCTGAAATCCAAACACGATGAGTTGCTAGCAAGAGAGGAGCTTTACTGGAAAGACAAAGCTCGAGAAACATGGATCAGGGATGGGGAATCTAATACAAAGTTTTTTCACAACTCTACTAAGGCTCGTAGGATCAGAAATCACATTGACTCTCTAGCTGGCCCAAATGGTCCTGTTATAAGTGCTAAGGATGGTATTGAGAATTCGATGGTTGACTATTTTATTTCCTTGCTCATGGGTGATGATGGCCATGTGAACTCAGATAAGGACTAGATTCTCTCTCTAATCCATCAATGCTTGGATGAGATGGATAGTAAGTTTCTCTGTGCTTCCTTCTCTTTGGAGGAGGTGAAGCTTGCGGTCTTTCGATTGCACCCCGATAAGGCTCCAGGGCCTGACGGATTTCCAGCCAAATTCTATCAGAATTGTTGGCGCTTCATGGGCTCAGACATCTTGAAACTTCTAGAATATTTTCGAAGGAAGAAGTTTGTCAGGGATCTCAACAATATAACAATTACCCTCATACCAAAAAATAATTACACCTCTCCAGCAGATTTCAGGTCAATTTCCTTATGCAACACGATCTACAAAATATTGGCCAAGACTTTGGAAAACAGATTAAAAATTGTGATGGAAAAGCTCATTTTCAAGGAACATAACAGTTTTACTCTGGGTAGAGATATCGTTGACTACATAATCACAACAACAAAAACTATGCATTCAATTTCTATGGGGAGATCAAAAAGTATGATTATCAAACTTGACGTAAGCAAGGCCTACGACCATGTTAGTTGGATTTTCCTCTTGAATGTTATGAAAATATTTTACTTCTCCTCAGATTGGTTGGAAATGATTCATCATTGCATATTGACACCCATGTAATCAATTTTGGTGAAAAAATAAATGTGCAGATTCTTTAAAGCAAAGAATGGGTTGTTCCAGGGGGACCCCTTATTCTCCTTCCTTTTTGCTATCATGGCTAATGTGATGGGGTGACTCATAAAAATTATGTGATCCAATGAAATTTGGAAAGGTATCCTTGCTATTGATGGTATGGAGCCAATTATCCATACACAATTTTCTGACGACACAATATTGTTTGGGGAAGCAACCATTAGGGAGGCATAAAAAATAAAAGGTGCATTGGACCTATATACTGCTGTTTTAGGACAGTACCTCAACAAAGATAAATCTAAAGTTTATTTTTTTAACATGAAAAATGTTTTGAGGAGGAAGATTATGGATATACTTGGTTTTACAACGACCTCTCTACCATCCAAGTACCGAGGGCCCCCCTTATTTTAGGGTGCTTGCTGCATTGATGATTGGATGGATACGATTTCAAAATATAGATTGAAGTCGGAAGCCTGGAAAACAAAGTGGTTATCCTTGGCTGGTAGGATCCTTATGATTAAATCTGTCCTATCGGTAGTCCCTATTCACGTAATGTCTTGTTTTGGATTGAACAATACGATGCATTAAACTATTGAAAGCCATTTGAAGAAGTTTTTGTGGGATGGGGCGAAGGAGGAGAAAAATATCCCACTCATAAATAGGAATACAACCTGCAATACAAAGTTTGATGGTGGTGCAGGTCTCAGAAGAATGGATCTTTAGAACCGGGCCCTTGGGGCCAAATTCTGTTGAAAGATATATAGGCACCCAAAGAGACAATGGTGCAAAATAATTAGGAAAAAAATACCTGGACTGTGACAATCCAAGTCAGATTCTCATGATGGATAATTCACAGGGAGGTTCATAAGTTTGGAGGTTTATTTGGAATAGTAGAGATTTAATTACAAACCACCTTACTTGGCGAATCAGGAATGGCAAATGGGTCGACTTTTGGTGGGACTTGTGGGATGGGCACTGTGCACTCTCAAATACATTTGGGGATCAACCTTGGCTATATGATTTCATCCTTTCCCACGGTAGGCTAGTGGTGGACTACTTGGTTTTTCAAGATGATGGCTTTGGCAAGATGGCAGAATGGATAAAATGGGAAACTCTTGCTATCTCAGATGTTGAAATACAAATTTTGGTTACAATATTTGAAAATAGGAGAAACCAAATAAGTGACCTAGAAGATGAAATTATCTAGACTGGAGCTAGCTTAGGGGAATACTCAGTTAAACTTGGTTGCAAGATACAATTGATACTGGGTTCCACAGGGGAGTGGCTTGCTTGACTGTGCTAGGGACATGGTGTCCTCCTGAAGGCAGGGGCTTTCCTGTGGACTACATTGCATAAAAGGATATTAACAAGAAGTCGTCTTTCCACTTATGGTATACACAGTTTGAGTGTTTTCCCTCTTTTTCTCAAGGTTGAGGAAAATGTAGACCATCTGCTCTTGAACTATGACTTTTTAGTTCAATATTGGGACTGGCTACTCCAGTCATTTGGTTGGTCTTCTCCCCGCCAAAATGATTTGAAAAGCTTCTTAGTAAGCCAGCCAACCTATGAAAAAAGGTGGGTCTGGGGTGATGCTTGGATCTCATCTCCATTGATGGTGACTTGGAAGGTGTGGAAGGAGAGAAACCAAAGAATCTTCAATGATAAAAACCTGTCGGTAGAAGAGGTAGTAAACAAAATTGAGAATGGCATTTGTGAACTCTTGAATTCTAGGCAGCAGGTGACTAAAGTTCAGATGGTTTTCAAGTTGGGACAACTACCTCCAAGGGAGGTGGGTGGCACTTATCCCCCCTCGGTTGAATGCTCCTAATCCTGGTAGGTATCGGGAAAATGCAAGCTGGGTACCTCCAAGGCCCGGGAAATGTAAAGTCAACTTTGATGGATCTTCGAAAGGAAATCCAAGCTTATCTGGGATCAAATGCATCATTAGGAAAAACAATGGCAAATGTTTGTGGGCGTGGCGAAGGGTGTTGGAATCACGATGAAAAATGAGGCTGAGATGGAGGCCTTGGCTCGTGGACTCTCATTGTGCTTGGAAAAAGGAGTTAAGGAAATTGAAGTGGAAGGTGATTCTCAACTGCGCATAAGTTCGGTGAGAAGAAACTCTATTCAGAATTGGAAGTTAAAAAGATGGCTGCATAAAATACAATCCTACCTGGTACACTTTAGTTCTTATTCTATAAGTCACGTGTACTGAGAGGAAAATTTGACAATAGAGTTTTTGGCCAACATGGGTGTGTCTTGGGCTGCTCTAACAAAAGAAGTGACTTACAATGAGCCTTCTCTGCCTGAGGGGTTGAAAGAAATAATTGCAAAGGATTGCACGATCACTACTGAAGAAATCTAAGGACAAAGTTCTTATTTTAATTGCTAGATTCGATTGACTATACATCCTCAGTTGCTTCAAACATAACAATGATGTTATCTCTTGTCAGATTTAGCTTTCTGGGGTGCCTCGGTGGCCTTAATCTTCTTTCAATCAGAATCTATATTATTCTCCTTCTGGCGCTCCCATGCCTTGTCACTAAAAAAGCATCTTGGCTTGGTGTGTCGGTGTAGTGTGGGGTCAAAGCTAGCCGTGCAGAGGAACTAAAGAAGACCAGATAGCTTATTTGTTTCAAAAAGCTTCCGAAAAAGAGATGGCAATTGTCATCATGGTCATGGTGAGGATTTTTGGATCAAAGGACTTTTTCATCATGGCCTTGAATTGGGTGGGTTGTGTGGTCTACAGTCAATAATGTGCACATCAAACTGGTTGATGGCTTTGTGCTAGGTACTCTCAGCCTCAAAGAGGAAAGGAAGAAGGGGATGCTTCACAAAGCTTGGAAGTTGATTCGAACCGGGGTTGAGAAGATGGTCATCATTGAAGAATTTGTGAAATTTTTGGAGACTAATCTTGGATTGACTGAGCAAAATGTTGTAATGTGGCTGGTGGTTGTGGTTGAGGGTGTCTGACATCTCTACCACCGAGTCCCTCCTCTCATCTTTCTGATGTAATTCATGATGTGATCTATTTTTCCTAGTTTTAATGGAGGGAGCTACCTACACACTGGTAGCACATACCCAAAAAAATAAATTATATAATAATATAATATATTTCATACATAATATAATGTATATTATAATATATATTTTATATTATAATATAATTTTATGTTATACATTTCAAAAACATGCCGCCAATTAATATATGGTCAGGTCCCAAACCCGACCATATATTAAAAAAGTATAAAAGAGGAAATTGATATCTGTTTGAAATGGATATCCGTTTCCTGTTCTGTAAAAGAAAACATAAAAACTTGAGAGCTCATTTTTAGCTCACTGTGTGTGCGTTTCTGTACTTCCCAACTCGGATATCCGTTCCCAGTGAATCATTTTGCTCAAAATCAATAAAATTTCAAAGGTATGTTTTGATTTTTATGTTTTTAATTCAATTTATATTATTTTTGCATTTTTATTTTAATTTTAGTCAAAAATAGGGTATTTGATAGGTTTTTTATTGCATTAAAATCATTGTTAATTTTGAATTTTTTAATCAATTAATAGGCTTAAATGGATCAACATGAAAACCCTAGCCCTGCACAAGATGAAAACCCTCCAAATCCGCCTTCATCATGACTATTGTTTCCAAACCAAAATGTGTCAACAATACATGAATCTATTCATAAAAAAATAGATCAATTGAGAAATGTATGTCGAATCTATGAGACACTCATTGAGTTATCAGACAAGAAAAACAATTTGGAAACAATCATTTCAAATGTTGAAACTCTGGCAACTCAACACAATAGATTTGCATAGTGGCGAGAGGAACAAAGGCAATTTTATGCCGATGGGTTATGATATGATGAGGTGAGGGCACTTGATATTGAAAAATCCCAATTAGCCCAGTTATTCATCAATCACAGAACATGATAACCTTTCAATGTGCGAAAACAAAATTTTTGAATTAAATGGTGCACCCTTAGAGGCATATTAGATAATTTTTGGAGACGTTGGTGGATGGTTTCTGATAAACCACCCAACAACAATCTTGATGTCCTTCATTATTTTCTCTGAAAAATAATATTTTGAGATTGTGCTAGGGAAACATGTCAATTACTTTGACATGCAAGATTTCCAAGGTGCTGGTAGAGGGATGCCATAGGATAGACCTAGAGCACACCGAGTCACCCCAGTTCGTCCTACTCTTCCTATGGTTGCCTTGACTCCACTACCTTACCCTAAGATTTCTTTAGATGTAGGTACTCTAAGCATTTATGCCTTACATTCATTGAGTGATCATTTGGTCATGTGGAGCCATCATGTTACACAACCATTTGACGGTGCATCCCATCACGATGGTGCTGCACCTGATACATCCCATCATGATGGTGGTGCACTTGCTGCATCAGCTCCCACTAGTGCATCATCCTCTTCCGAACATATTTTTGTGCCTCATTACTGCATGACATGCAATAATTTATGTTTGGGTCCTCTCTAACGACCCATTGAGGCTTCCATAGATACATCCAACTATGAGGTTCAAGATATGTCAAATGTAGGAGTTGATAGAGCACAGAGTGGACTATTTGCAGGAGAGACATTGACTGACAGGGATGATATGGAAGGACTGGTAAGACTTAAAGCAATTTCATAACTAGTTTTATGTAAATTCTTTCATATTTTATGAGAGATATTTGTACTGATATATGTTTATGTGCTGGAATCTTTAACATGTGTTGATAGAGGAGTAAATGTCACAAGTGTAAGAGGCTATGTAGACAACCATTTCATTTCCCCTAGAGAACCAATATATGGTATTATTTAAATTGTTATTTTAGATGTTAATTTTTCAAATCTATTATGTTTAAATACATGTACTACATATATTGATAGTCTAATGTAATCTTGTCTTTTTATGTAGCAACCTGGTTCTTATATAACCTTGTTGACTGGGTCTGACCCATTAGATGAAGTTGCATAATAGGTATATATTTTTTTATTCTCAACATTATGATTATATGTTCATGTGCATTTAAATTGTGTTACATTCTTGTCATTTTTCATATAGGAAACCATCTTAGCTACTTCATCCACTATGAGCCCATCTAGTGTCATAGCATCATAGCAGGTATGTGTTTATTTTATATTGTAGATATTTACGTTTAGATAGGAGTATATATATGTTTAGTAGATATGATTATTTGCTAACAATTATATGTTAATTTGTATCATTTTTATTTTATCTGCTATAGTCCTTTGCTCGAATCAACACTGTGACAAGTGTGAGACCATTACTTTATACGAGGACTCATGATCCTCCTAAGGGACAATCATATGTAGACCATCTTGTAGAAAAGAGAGAAAGACTTGAGGTAAAAAAGAATTACATTATTGATATAATATAGTACATGTATACTGATTTTGATGTTAAATTCATAATTCATAAATGATAGTATATAAGTTTCTATTTAGTAGTCTATCTTGTCAACCATTCACATAATTAATCTAATTTGTGGTTTGAATTGTTATCATGCAAGAAATTTTAGAGCAACTAACTTCTTTGAGGAGGCTCGATTTTGATGGTCCAACATAGGATTAGGATATGATATAGATTGGTATGTACTTAGGGTTTGATAGATCTTGAGATGGAATATATGCCACATTTTATAAAACTTGTTGTAAAACTTGTTCTAAGTAGGCATATGCCAAATTTTTATATGGAAAAACATAATTATTCTATATTTTGATATATAAGAATTGATATTCGATCTAATTTGTTCCTCGTGTGTATGTATTTCTACTTTGAATTTTCAAAATGGAATGTATAATTATCTTAGAATGGTTTAAAGTTATGATCGTTAATGTATGTTATAGATTAACGAAATTGAATTTTAATAGAACTTATGAATTACAATTGGTAATCCATCTATGCTAGATTTCATTCATATTAAGGTTCACATACATTACATTCCATGGGACCACATTTCTCTAAGGAGTTTTTTCAAACAATTCACTGCCTTTTCTATTGTACCACATTTTTCATACATGTCTACCAATACGTTTTTATCAAACACTCAATTTGAGAATACCCATGATTTCAAGATCTATTGAATGAATTTACATTTGACATTATTTTATTTTTTGAACTTGTGTAATGAAGTGGATAGCTGCTTTTTATTTCAAAATTAATGAAAATGGTATGAGAAGCACTATATAATATTTGTTGAGAAGAACTGTCTGAAAATATGCCTCAAAGAACTGTGGTCTCATAGATAAGGAAAAAAAGATGAAAATAGAAGCTTGTGATAGTCTTATAGCATTGGTTATTTTGATTGATTTAAAAACTTCAAACAAATGGATACAACTTAATGAAATATATGTCATGTTACAATGTTCATTGGACAGTAATATAATCATCTTGATAAAAATAAATGTCACTCAATGTTAATTCAAGATTAATAACATGTGAAAGGTATAAAATCATCTTGAATAATAATCGCTATCTTTCAACCATAGGGGTTTGATGCAACCTTCAAACAAAGTCCTTACAACTGAACAAGATACATGTTCATTAGATTGCTCATGTGAAATCTATACAATAATCATGATAAAAAATTAAGACATCATTCAACCATGATGCAACCATTAAACATACCAAATGAGTGTGATACTACCATTAAACAAACCAAATACAACTCCATGACATGCATGTTATTTGACCTTCAACATGCAATTTCTATTATCATAATGCACAACAATGAATGTTGCTAACCATAATGCATCAACAAGAAAACTAGGCATACTATATGGGCTTAATGCACACTTCACACAAAAGCAATAACACTGATATGATATTGTCATATATGTCAATCAACCTTGACCCACACCAAACTTTCTATATCACAATTGTTTTCATATATGCCATTCAACCTAACACAATTGAAGTTTTTTATTTGGTAAGAATTTATGAAAGAAAATAAAGTGAGAGATGATGGTTAAGGTGGATTTGAAAAAATGAAGTTGTTGTCCTAAGCGTTAAAAAATATATCAAACAAAGGGATCTTATTTTCCTAAGCGTTGAAATTGAAGCAAAACAACTGAAGACTAAAATTAACCACTTACAAAAGGAATTAAAAGATAAGAAGAATATTTTATCGTCAATGGAAAGGAGGTTAGTTTTCTACAAAAATAGTTACAATGCATGTGGATGGGTACGTTTAGGCTAGGCATGGCCCTATTTCAAACCTAAACATGTCAAAACAGTTAGACCTACATTGGACAAACGATATCCCTTAAGAGTCCAAAGTACAAAAATACAACAATATTTGACGGGCTATTACTTAGAGACCGTGACACTTAAAAAATCTTTTTTTGAGGCTATGAGATTGTGTTGTGACCCTCTTCAATAACCTCTCTCGGTTTTTTCTATCTCAAAGGAATTTTTTTGTGGTGTCGAGTTTTCAATTGAGGAAAAAGTTTTCAAATGCAAGTAGCGTAAAGTTGCAAAGTGGTTCAACTTTTGTTTTGAAACTCGTACGACCAAACGAACTGTTCTAAAATGTCTAGATGGGTATATTTACACTAGGAATGATCCTCTTCAAACACGCCAAATAACTCTGAGCTACATTGGACTGACTATTCCCTTAGGAGTCCAAAGTGCTAAAAGGCAACTATCTTTGATGGGTTATTACTCAAAAAGGATGATGCTTATAGAATCTTCATCTGAGGCTATGGGATCATTTTGGGACCCTCTTCAATAACCTCTCTCATTTTTTTCTATCTCAGAGGAATTTTCTCGTGGTGACAAGTTTTTAGTTGAGGAAAAAGTTGTCAGATGCAAGCAGTGTAAAGTTGCAAAGTGGTGCAACTTTAGTTCTGCAACTTGTACAACCAAATAGACTATTCCAACACATCCAGATGGGTACGTTTACACTAGGCATGGTCCTCTTTTGCACCTAAACATGCCGAATCACTCTGAGCTACATTGGACTGATGATTTCCCTTAAGAGTCCAAAGTGCTAAAAAACAACAATCTTTGACAGGCTATTACTTGAAAATCGTGATGCTTATAGAATCTTCATCTAAGCTACAGGATTGTGTTGAGACCCTATTCAATAATCTCTCTTAGTTTTCACTATCTCAAAGGAATTTTCCTGTGGTAATGAGTTTTTCATTGAGGAAAAAGTTGTCAAATGCAAGTAGTGTAAAGTTGCAATGTGGTGCAACTTTCGTTCTGCAACTCGTACAACCAAAAAAAATATTCCAACACGTCTAGATGGTTATGTTTACACTAGGAATGGTCCTCTTTTGTACCCAAACGCGTTAAATCACTCTGAGCTACATTGGACCGACGATTTCCCTTAAGAGTCCAAAGTGCTAAAAGATAGAAATCTTTGACGAGCTATTTCCTAGAAATCGTGATGCTTACAAACTCTCTATCTAAGACTATGGGATCATGTTGGGACCCTATACAATAACCTCTCTCAAATTTTTCTATCTCAGAGGCATTTTCCTGTGGTGACGAGTTTTCAGTTGAGGAAAAAGTTGTCAGATGCAAGCAGTGTAAAGTTGCAAAGTGGTGCAACTTTCGTTCTACAACTTGTACGAACAAACAGACTATTCCAACATGTTTGTATGGGTACGTTTACGCTAGGAATGGTCCAATTTTTGCACCCAAACATGCCGAATCACTTCGAGCTACATTGGACTGCTGATTTCCCTCAAGAGTCCAAAGTGCTAAAAGGAAACAATCTTTGACGGGCTGTTACTCAAAAATCGTGATGCTTATAGACTCTTCATATGAGGCTACTGGATTATGTTGAGACCCTCTTCAATAACCTCTCTTGGTTTTCACTATCTCGAAGGCATTTTCTTGTGGTGACGAGTTTTTAGTAGAAGAAAAAGTTGTCAAATGCAAGCAGTGTAAAAGTTGCAATGTGGTGCAACTTTCATTCTGCAAGTCGTACAACCAAAAAAGCTATTCCAACACGTCAAGATGGGTACATTTACACTAGGAATTTTCCTCTTTTGCACCCAAACATGCTAAATCACTCCGAGCTACATTGGATCGATGATTTCTCTTAAGAGTCCAAAGTGCTAAAAGACAACAATCTTTGACGAACTATTTCTCAGAAATCGTGATACTTACAAACTCTTTTTTTGAGGCTATGGGATCATGTTGGGACCCTACACAATAACCTCTCTTAGTTTTTTCTATCTTGGAGGCATTTTCCCATGGTGACGAGTTTTCAGTTTAGGAAAAAGTTGTCAGATGCAAGCAATGTAAAGTTGTAAAGTGGTGAAACTTTTGTTCTGCAACTTGTACAACCAAAATCACTATTCCAACATGTCTGGATGGGTAAATTTATGCTATGCATGTTCCTATTTTCACCCAAACATGTCAAACCACTTCGAGCTACATTGGACTGGTGATTTCCCATAAGAGTCCAAAGTGCTAAAAGAGAACAATCTTTGACGGGCTATTTCTCAGAAATTGTGATACTTAAAGACTCTTTGACTGAGGCTATAGGATCATGTTGGGACCCTCTATAATAACCTATCCAAGTTTTTGATATCTCAGAGGCATTTTCCCGTGGTGACGAGTTTTCAATTGAGCAAAAAGTTGTCAAATACAAGCAGTGTAAAGTTGCAAAATGGTGCAACTTTCATTTTGCAACTCGTACAACCAAATAAACTATTCCAACACGTCCAAATGGGTATGTTTACACTATTCATTTTTCTCTTTTGTACCCAAAAACGCTGAATCACTTCGAGATACATTGGACCGATGATTTCCCTTAAGAGTCCAAAGTGCTAAAAGGAAGCAATCTTTGACGAGCTATTACTCAGAAACCATGTCACCTAGAAATAATCTGTTTGAGTCTACAAGATCATGTAGGGCCCCTCTACGATAACCTCTCTTTATTTTTGATATCTCTAAAGCATTTTCCCATGGTGTTGAGTTTTCAGTTGATGGAAAAAGGGTCAGATGAATGTGATGTAAAGGTGCAAAGGGGTTTAGGGTTTGTTATGCTTGCAAGTAAGTGAATAAGTGAATCAGTTAATCAAATACACTTAATTCATGAACTACACACATGAATACAAAGTATATGCATGAAAAAATGTAGGTCTTAAAATATACATTGGAATACTCATAAGTGACAAAGTATATGCATAAGTTGTAAATTTTACAATTGAATATACATAAAGTATACAAAATACATATGATATTATCATTCAAGAATTGCTATCAAATATAAGATTTACAAAATGCCACGTAGGCATACAAAAAATGGCCCTAATACATAGTCATTTCCTAGTAGGGGAAGGAAATAGATCACGCGTTGCCTTCGCAGTGAATACACTCTTCCACAATAGTAGCATGTTGATGTTCTGGAGTGACAAGCACTTGTACAAACCATCAAGGTAGCAGTTTAACTACATACAATAGAAAAGATTCTTAGAATAACAAATCTACATTATTCTTAACAACCTAGATAATGATGAAATGGTAATACAAACTAGAAAAGATGCTTAGAATAAAAAATCTATATTATTCTAATCTATCACATACCTCTGTAAAAGGATCAGAGCTGGCTATTGTTGCAAAAATTCCATGATCAATCATGTCAGGAATATCACAATATACTTTGAATGATAAATCTATATGGTCACAATAGGAAAGATGCTTAAAATAACAAATCTATATTATTCTAAACAACCTAAATGATGATGAAATGGTAATGCAAACTAGAAAAGATGCTTAGAATAACAAATCTATATTATTCTAATCTGTTGCATACCTCTTCCAAAGGATCAAAGCTAGTTATTGTTGCATTAGCTCCACGATCAATCGTGCCAGGAACATCACAATATACTTTGAATGAAAAATTTATATGGTCACAATAGAAAATATGCTTGGAATAACAAATCTATATTATTCTAAATAACCAAAATAATGAACCTTAGTAGATAAAAAATATCAAAATATGATGAAAAATATCATACCTGTCCCATACAAAAAATGATCCATACTCAAGTGTGCCTGAAGGGTCATTTCTTACCTTTAAAGTTTCCAGTAATGCTTCATGATCAACACTACTAATTGTCCATAGTTCCTTTTTTTTGGTCTAGCATGATGTCTCAATAACTTAAAATTTGTTGCTATAACAAGGTACAAATACATGAGAATAGTTTTATGTTTCTCATAGTCTTCAAATGTAGGTATGTCGTTCTTTCTAATCATATATGTTCGCAACCATGTTCGAGAAAGAACAACTAAACCTGTATGATCATAAGTTTTTTATAAACGTCTAATTATACTTATAATAAAAAATCTATATTATACTAAAGAACCTAAATGATGATGAAATGGTAATGCAAACTAGTAAAGATTCTTAGAATAACAAATGTATATTATTCTAAACAACCTAAACGATGATGAAATGGTATTGCAACCAGTTTGAGAAACAACAAATGAACCTATAGGATACATGAACCCATCATCATTTGTCATCATTTGTGTTAGATTTTTCTTTCCCTGTACACATCATCCCAACCAATAATCTAATCCCTCTTCATTCCCCTTCGGTGCTACAATTGCATAGACATGTCCTAGTTGTACAAGATCTAAAAGATGGTCATAGTCAAGTTAATTTTCCATTGCATCTTCTAATGAGGATTGTGCTACAAATAAAGGGGTTAAGTATTATGGAATCCATGTATCTACCCACTCACTTGACTCACACTGATCCCAATCACACTGAATACAATTCAGTTAAAAACAAGCCATCTCTCATGTCCATATGGTCAATGCACCTGCATCTGAGCTTCGAAATGAAAGCATCTTTGAAGAATATCAAATTTTTTGTGTAGACACTGAAAAATGTCCTAATCGATGTCATGCATCTGAAACAAGTTTATTAACATAATTTCTTCTTTATCCATCTTCTTTTCACTTAATTAATTCAATTAGCCTAGCTAATTAATCAATTGCATTATTTTCGTCCATTAGCCTAACTAATTAAATCGGGTTAATTCACCTCTTTTCACACTAACACTTCATCTTATTAAATTAAATTAAATCAAAATGTTTAATTTAATCTCCTAAGTCATCTTATTTAATTAAATAACCCTAAGTTAATTAAATATCATTTCACCCCTCCCCTATTTATTAAATCATCTAATTGAATAAATATTTCTAATTCCTCTAATCCCTATTTGCATAAATTAAACTAATTTTCTTCTAATCAAAGGGAATATTCCCATGGAATATTCTTTATCCTTTTTGCATAATTAAAACTTTATTTTAATTTGTAAATTTACCTTTATCCTCATCTAATGGAATATTCTAAAAAATATTCCCTCTCTTCAAATCAAATTACTTTTATTGAAAAGAAAGTTATCCCATTTACCTTCTAAGAAAGTTACCTTTGACCTGTGTGAGCAGGTCAAAAGTGTGTTTGTTTGAGGCGAATGCCAACCCTTGAGCATTTCCTTGATCCATGTGATCCTGCATTCTCATCAGTTGATGAGAATCCTTGATCCATACCTCCTCTCTCTTTCATTCTCAACTGTTGATCAAGATTTTTGATCTCAACCACGCATTTTTTATGTGCTCTCTTCTAAATAGATCACTATTTGGACACAAATGGGAGGAATCACTCAGAGAAAACTTATGTTGTTAAATTCACTCACATCCATACTCTCAATTTTCACACATTTGGTTTATTTTTAGTTTATTTTAGTTGCATAGTAAATTAGATTATCCATTAATGGCTTCCATGCATCCATCTTAGTTTGTAAATAAATTAGGGTTTCATATTGTAGCATCATTTTAGCTTAAATTAGCTTAGGATTAATGTAACAATTACATAATTAGATCAATCTTAGCATAAAATCATGGTAACCTAGCTTGCATTATGTTCATTTTTATCATAATCTAGGTTTCCGTACATCAAACATCATGGTTTCATCGATTCTCTTCCATAGAATCGACTGAAACAAGCTCACTATAACGGGATTGGGAAAGGGTCATCAATCCACATTAATGCGACACCAATTCCACAACAAGATAAATTTCAATAGATTAGAGTAGATGTTTTCTTTAAAGCTTTCATAAATTTAATATGTTAGGTTTCTTGATAAAATGTTTACTTTCAATTTTGATTGATTAATATTGTTGGGATTCGAGTACCTGTGGCTTCGTCATGCTTCAATTATTTATGGATCAAGCGTGATTGGGCCCATATCGATATTTTCACATCGACATTCTGGCGCTAGGAGGGAAAACTAACGATTTAATTATTTTTTAGCTCAAAATCCATGTTTATGTTATTTTGCAGGTCACAACGATGCTCAAACCACAAATAGTGTCATTATCTCAATAACATCGCCATATAGCGATGCCCAATCAATTTAATATAGCAACAAATATTTAATTGGCTGACACTGATTTAAATATAGCGACACTTATTTAAATTTGAACTATTGTGGAAGAAAAATGAGGACGCTCAAATTCACCAGACCAACACTTTCAAAATTCAAACTACGATGCATTTGTTTACATCGACGCCCATCAAAACAACAACGCAATAATGCTCATTGGTTTTATTGTAGAGCGACACTCAAATTCACCAGACTAACGCCCAAAGTTCAAATTACGACGCCATTGTGTGCAACGATGCTCAACCAGGGTAAGAAACTTCACATTTGTTTTTTGACATGTGACTTAATTTCTTTTGATTATCTGATCACTCACCTATGTCTGACTGTGTTTTCATTTGTTAGAATAATAGGGTTTTGCAGGTTTAAAAGCATGGAGCGAAATTGAATAACTTCTCTTCTATCTAAACATTCTATAATTGTAACTAGCATTTAACGCTTTGGGGCAATTATAACCGAATTTCATGCTTTTTTTTTGCTTTCAGTTTAGGCAACACACTAGTTTTCCATTGGGTTTAAAATGAACCCTCACATCACATCTTTCAATTGGGTTTAAAATTGAATAAGACAAACTCATCCTTCAATTGGTGCTTAAAATTAACTCATTATTTGCTTTGAAGGATAAAATTTACAATTGTTTGTTCTGTTTTGTGAATTTTCAAATTTTCTAGTGTATGCGTATGCAATTATCTCACATTGTTAGGTGATCTTGAGAAATAGAAACATTCTCTATCACATTACAAAATCACCTCCATCTTTCAATTTGGGTTAAAATTGAACAACCATGCTAGTGTGAGAAAAGGCATAGCATGTGTTCTCTCTTTGTGCATGCAAAAAAAGATGATCGAACTATGGATGCACTTACTTTGTATTGTTTATCTTTAGAGGGCCTTCCTTGGTGGGAAAAAGTACTCACCCCAAGGGAATGACCCAAGCGCTAACAAACATAAGACATGCTCTTCCGAACCACTATACAAATTTTTGGTTGCAAGGAAAGTTTGCAATCAACAGAGTGATGCATGATAGCTCTCCCCCAGTATCTTTATGATGTGTAAAGTCCTTGTTCTAAGGGTTGGGAGACCTCTTGAGGGATTTTATCATTGTGTCCTTTGGACCAGATTCCCTTATTATGAACCCTTGTGTAGTAGCCAAAAATACCTTAATATTTGTTTTTGTTAGGAGGTCGGACCTCTGAAGCCATCCCACATATTTGTGATTCTTAGTAGAAATGAAAAGTTTTTCATGGGAAATTCATGAGAAATTGAAGTTTGGTTGACTCACATAAGTGAGTGTTGTGGAGGGGAGCCAGTGTGGTCAAGCTTCTAATCATCCACTTTGAATAAGCACAGTTGGAGAAATCCAAGTGGGAATACAACAAATATTACCATTTCTATCCTAGGGTTGTAATGCTTGTGAGTCAGTTTAACACTTTTCTTGATTTCAAAATGATTCAAAAATAAATATTCACTATCCAAAATTTCAAACACTTTGGCTTAAATATGGACCTCTTGAGTTAGCCTTGATATTGATTCTTATCCCAAGGATTTGTCCTTAGCGGTTTCTAAATATCTTGACATTAATCTCAAACCCATATTTACCAAAGATAACATAGGCAATTGTGCCTTTAATCTCATGATTTTCATGAAATGGACATTGTGAAAATTATGATGTTTTTGACATAAACATCTAGTTTGAAAACATAATCAAAAGATGAGTGTTTGTGAAATCCATTCATCTAAGTAAGATAAAATGAACACAAATGAACCGCACATGACTATTTGGAGACCGATTTCTCTCATTGAACAACTTGACCTTCCAGGTGCTATAATTCAGCCAAACTTTGACTTTATTGAGGGAGAAGAAACAAATATTATCAATAGTTTGAGAACCTTTACTTTTGAAACTAAAGAAACGTCCAATCAGTGGGGAATTGCTACAGCTATCTTGGATAAAGAAGAACGAAGAGCAAATATTTTGGCTAGAAGGCCCATATTACCACCCCTCGCATGGCAATAATTATCTTCTTATTCTTTAATGATCTCATGCAAGATTAAAATCCCCAAAATGAGATCTACAAGTCGACATTCCAAGCTTAGACATCTTAAACCAAAAGCTTTCAAGAAACACATTTTGGAAATTGACAAGAATAGAAACAAGATAGTGGCAAACTTTTATAGACATGCTTCAAGGTATAGTCCAAAATTATATGCTTTCTTCTAGAGTCAAAATCTTGGTATTTTTCATGATACTAGGCTTCTCTTATACAATCCAGGTCCATAAAGTGAAACTACCTTGGTCTTGTCAAAACCATAAGGTCAAATGATCTCACACAAAGTAAAGATCCCCAAACGAAATTCAACTAGTCGTCACCATAAACTTAGACATTGTAGTGCAAACAAAATCATCAACTGCATTGATGGACTCTACGTAAATAGAAAAAAATTATTGATAAAATTTTATGAATGCGCTGTAAGAAGAAACCACGACCTATACACATTCTTCACAAGCCAAAACATTCAACCTTTTGAATATCTAGAAGATTTCCAATAAAATCATTGAGTCTTTAGGAGTTGGAACATCTAGGAGGTCTAGCATCATTCTCACTACCATGGTCTTGGAAAGGATAGATTTATTCTAAGTCAAAATTGGTTCAAACATCTCATCCACCCCTCCATCACATTTCATCCTTCACCTCATGTATCTTTGTGAAATTTTAAATACACCAACACTTTGGGACTTAAAACCTCAAACCAACTTCTACCTTAGCTACTTTGTATGTGAAATGTATCCTTTTCCATGCACTTAGTTGAGATATTTATCATCTGTGAACTAGTTTATCTTGAAGGTCACAAGTCTACCCTAGAGATTTCTAAGTTCATTATCATCCTTTATTCCAAAATCACAACATCAAACTTAAGTGAAAAGTGTTGTCCCAAAACGCTTGCAAAGATCACTTCCTACATCATCCATCTTTTCACCCCCCATTATCATCATTGCTCCAAAAAGAGTTAGAGAATCCCTTTTACCCAAGTTTGAGTCCACTAGAGAGTTCAAACATCATAAATCTGAACACAACTCTCCCATCAATGACCCCAAGTTTATGGTAAAAATTGGATCACAACACAAGAGAATCATGGAAAAAGAAAAGTTACATTTACCTCAAGTGATCCAAATCCTTTAGAATTTGATCCAAGAAGTCAGGTTACACCATCACAACAACCATCATCTCCTTCAGGACCATACAAAATCAAAGACGTTACCAAAAACCCATTTGAGCTCACTAGGGAAGAACTTTTAGAACATCAATCTTTTGAAAGTGTAGCTCCTATTTCCTCAACATTTGTAGCACAAGATTTCGCACAAGATTTTACTCGATCATAAGGGCTAAGTCAAACTTATATACCTAGTCTTGCAACCAGGTTTGCTAAATATTTTGGTCACACCTTACCATTCAAAAGTAATACACTTATTGGTACTCTTGAAGCCAATCCTCCATCTCCTACCACCGTTTGGACACGTACCTTTGGTGCTCCTCCTGTTCCCAAGGATCTAAAACAGCTACACACTCTGCTTGAACTTCATTATTCCACCACCACTTCAACATTTCAAGGAAACCCATCTTCATCCACATCTATGAGTACCACAAGTGTACCTACCATCACACAAAGTGGTACAAACCAAAAATGTCAAAGCAACACACAAGGGCATGTAAATACCATATCACAAAATCAACCCTCAATTCAGTTACAGACATCTTTATCCAACCCTCTGGTGGGTTCATCCATTCCATCTACCATTACCACATTATCTCCTATCAATCCATCTTAAATAAATCCCTTGGTTACAAGTTCTATCAATCCTAGGAGTACCTTGATCAAGAATCCTTTGTTTACATCCTTTTCACAAGGAAATCCTCCAAACATAGGACAAGGGAATATTTTCAATCAATGGACTCAAGGTCCTAGTGTGTCATTTCCATTGCAAAATTTAATGACATCATATTTTCCAACAAATCCATTTCCTATACCAAATCAATTAGGATCTCAAACATACATTCCTCCACCTAATTCTACCATATTACAAGGAATGTTAGACAAAGGGAATCCTCCACCTTTCACTACAAGTCCACTAACCACTCAAAATATCAATATACCTAATCCTTCACATATGTCTCTAAAACTTCCTGATCCCACATTGCAAGCACATGCCTTAGCCTTAAGAAAATGCCAACAAACTTACCAACAAGTCGTACAACAACAACAACAACAAGCAACCTTAGCTCAACAAAAACAACAAGCACAACAAGCAACATTAGCTCAACAATAATAACAAGCACAACAAGCAACCTTAGCTCAACAACAACAACAAGCACAACAAGCAGCCTTAGTGCAACAACAACATCAAGCTCAACAAGTAGATTTAGTAGCACAACAAGCCACACAACAACAACAATAACAAGCCCATGAAGCATCCTTAGTAGCATATCAACAATATCAGGCACAACAACAAGCCATCATGGCAGAAAAACAACAGCAGGCCCAACAATAAGCCCTAGTGGCACAACAACAATAGAAAGCTCAACAACAAGCCATACTAGCTCAACAATACATCCAACAACAAAAAAAAGCTTCCTATTTTCCTCATATGAACACCCTCAATCCAAAAACATCAGGAACATATTCATCACTTTCACAAGATCTCACACCTTCATACACTCCATATAACTCATCTCTCATCCCAACATATGTTCCTCCACCCCATCCACAAGATGATCTAGCTTCGCAATTAAAAAAAATCTCACAAGAAATGTAGGACCTTTGCATGGGAAAGACCAAGAAACATCATACACAAAACTTGTGTCCTTACCCATTTGATCGAAACATAGCAATGATACCATTCCCTCCCAGTTTTGAAATCCCCAAATTTGACAAATACAGGGAGGGGAAGTCCTGTAGACTACATCAAAGAATATAATGTCATGTGTATGGAAGTGGCTTACAATGATTCATATCTAATGTACATCTTCCCTCGAGGTCTAACGGGGACTGCTATGGATTGGTTTTCTCATTTGTCTCTTGGTATAAAAAAAATTCATGAAATGACTGACAAATTCATCAATCACTTCTCCTTCAATCTTGACATGGACGTTAGTCTAGAAGAGTTGTACACTCTCAAACAAAATCCAGGGGAAACCTTCAAAAGTTTCTTACAATGATGGAGACAAAGAGCTAATAAAAGCAAGTGGCCTCTTCCTAATGAACAAGAAGTGGGAATCATTATAGCCAACCTCAACCCGAATCTATCATTCCACTTAAAAATGCAATGCATCACATCCTACGACTAGCTTGTTACAAGAGCCCTTAACATTGAAAGAGCCCTAATCTCACAAGGAAATACTCAAGCTTACAAAGACAACCATCCTTCAACTAGTTCAAATGAGAAACCTCGTGTATGGGATAAACAAAAATGTAACAAATGACGGTGTAGTGGATGCTAAGGTCATACTAAGTTCTCTTAGACCCAACAATAATCGAGTTGCTAATATCCAACCAGATGTACAAAAAATGGTACCACCTTAGAATAATCAGATTAATAACAACAACATGTAACCAAGGAAAACTAGTAATAGGAACAACTATGCCAAATGAAAGTACACATAGTTATCAAAGCCTATTGAAACAATCATGAAGAAATTTGTAGACTCAAATTTGATAACACTTCCTAACTTTGAAAACTACCATGAACCCTAAGAAAAGCCACCTTGGTACAACGAGTGTGATCTCTATGAATTTCATAAGATTAGGGGACATATAAAAACAAATTGCATGAAACTCAAGAATATCATCCAAGATCTCATAGAGAATGATACTATATCTATCAAGGTACCCACTAGAAACTAGGATCTCAATATATACAAGAATCCCATGCATGATCATAATAAAGATAACAATAATGGTAAAGCTAAGGACTACACCAATGTTAAACATACTTATTCCAATGTGGTTACATCCTATGATAGTGTTATCACTATTTTCACCATCAAAGGAGCTAGTACAGAATGTGGAGTCACCACATGATATGGAAAAATAACCGTTCAAAAAGTTGTCCCTACTCAATCTAGGACACAACCCAATTTGCTTGCATCTAATCCTAGCAAGTACAATCTTGTAGATCAGCTTAAACATACCCCCGCTTAGATATCAATTTTGGAACTCCTGAAATTATCTCCTGCACACAGGGAAATACTAGAAAAATCCTTGTTTGAGTCATCTATTCTCGAGAACATTGATACCGATCAGTTTCAAGCAATGGTAGGGCATATCACCAGCCATCTTCTCACCTTCTCTAAACAAGATTTACCCTCACAACCATCTCATAACTGTGCTTTAGACCTTGAGGTTGTCATTCATAAAAACTAAGGTCAAAAGAGTCTTGGTAGATAGAGGTGCCGGTCTAAACACTTGTACCCTATACTTGATCAAGCATATAGGCTATTCAGAAGATACTATTGAGAAGACAAAGAGTACCACCATCAGAGCATATGACAACCAAGAACGGGTATCACAAGGAATCATAGCACTCCCCATCAAAGTGGGACCTCTTATTGTAGAAACTTCATGTCAAGTACTTGATCTTGATCTTTCCTATAACATTCTACTTGGTCGACCTTGGATCCATGCTTTGTAAGTCGTAGCCTCAACATATCATCAGTTTTTGAAGTTTCCTTTCAAGGGCAAGGAAATCACTATCCATGGAGATCTTGAGCCTTTCTACTATTGTAAGAGCCTTGAAGCCAAGTTTTATAAGATCCCATAGATACCCAAAAATGATGAAGGACCTACACCATCAAGCTCATTTGTTGACCTATCATCTATAGCCTCTACCTCAGCATCACAAGACCTATTGTAAAAATCATACTCAATGTCAAGGCAATAATCCAAGATGACGGTTGTGGAAGCTACAAAATATTGAAAGACACCTTTGTCCTAGGAGAGTTACAAGTTTCTCCTCAAAACGCATGGGAAACCAACATCTAGTACCAAAGAACCAAAAATTATCAAGATGGAAGCCACTTCCTTCACCAAATGGAGAGATTTGAATCAAGAAGACGTCCATGAGCAAGACATCTCTAAACTCCTCTATCAAGAAGAATGACATGTTCCTTTTCTTCCCATGGAAGATGAAAACAAAGGTCTATGGCTAATACAAAGCATGGGATATAACAAGAATGCAAAGCTATGACAAAATGATGATGGCTTGTTAGAACCTATCGTTCCTAAGAGAGAATTAAAGAATCTTGGTTTAGGTTGTACTACTAGCAAGGTCACACTTATTGGAAAAGGAACTTCTGTTAAGCTGGCTGAGGCTTCCTCTTGGTTACCTACATCACGTGATAATACCTTAGATGACTTCCCCCTTGATATGGGTGACCTATTTGAAAACAACACCCTCTTCATGATATCCATAACATCCTTTGTCTCAAGCAACCAACCAACCGAAATATGCCTAGTATAACCACAACTCATTGACATGGACCAAAAAGGATCACCAATTCTAGATTTATTTGAAAATGATGAAGCGATCTCAAAATATATGGGACTCCGAGAGAAATTATCATGGGAAGATCACAAAGAAGGCTTTGACATAGAGCTTAACACAAGGGCATACTATGGGGAGATGGTTGAATCCTTCAGTCGCAAAATAAATGAAATTCAATTAACTTGTAGATCCTTGAGTGAAAACCACCTTGTGGCACTCTTTGGTCTAAAAATAGTAAAAAAAAAGGACACATCTGATGGTGAAAACATCCCTAAGGCGCCTGAGGATGAGGGATTCAATATCCCCCTTAGTGAAATGCATCTAGAAAAATCAGCAGTACTAGCGGAAAAGGATACCCCAGTCAATGTGGGAACAAAAGAAGAACCTATGATCACCTTCTATTCCGAATATTTGTTAGATGAAGAAAAGAAGAACCTATGATCACCTTCTATTCCAAATATTTGTTAGATGAAGAAAAGAAGAACCTTGCAACATTCATTAAGGAGAGATGAGCTAACTTTGCATGGTCATACACAGATATGCCAAGCCTTGATCTAGAAGTGGTTGTACATGACCTAGCCGTCTATCCTGAAGCCAAACCAGTCAAGCAAAAATTAAGGAAGATGCACCCTCAGATGCACTCTTGGTAAAACTAGAACTAGAAAAGCTTCTTGATGTTGGATTCATCCGATCAATTAATTATCCTCAGTGGGTTTGAAACCTGGTACTAGTCTTAGAACCCACTGGGGGCATTAAAATATGCACTGATTTCAGGGATCTAAACAAGGAATGTCCCAAGGATGATTTCCCACTTCCTAAAATTGATCTCATTATGGATTGAATAGTTGGACATGAAATTTTGTCACTCCTGGATGGCTTTTCAGGCTACAATCAAATCATAATCGCCAAAGAAGATCAACATAAAACTGCCTTTACTTGTCCATGGGGAACATACTACTGGAATGCAATGTCATTTGGGTTGAAGAATGCAGGAGCTACCTATCAATGAGAAATGCCCCTCATCTTTCATGACATGATCCACAAAACAGTTGAAGATTATGTGGATGATATTTTGGAAAACTCAAAAAAGAGAAGTGAGCACATACAAGTCTTGGTACCTATCTTTGACAGACTTGAAGAATACAAAGTATGACTGAATCCAAAAAAGTGTGTATTCAGGGTCACATTAGGGAAACTTCTTGGCTTCATCATTTCACAAAGAGGGATAGAAATTGATCCAGCAAAGGTAAAATACATCTTAGACATGGAACCGTCATAGACACTGAAAAAAATGAGAGGATTACAAGGAAGGATACAATCCCTCAGAAGGTTCATAGCTCAGTTATCAGATAATACTCACCCCTTTTCACATCTTCTCCATAAAGGGATAAATTAAAAATGGGATGAAAAATATTATAAAGTTTTCCAATAGATCAAGGATTATCTACTAACACCTCAAGTCCTCATGTCACCGATATCAAACAAGCCACTGATCCTATACATCTCAGCAACACAAGCAACATTAGGAGCTCTTTTAGAACAACATGATAAAAATGGAAAAGAAAGAGCCATATACTACATCAGTAGAACCTTGGTAGGCTATGAGATGAAATATTCACCCATTGAGAAAGTATGCCTAGTATTAGTTTTTTCTTCACAAAAATTCAGGCATTACATGTTATCACACGAAAATCAAGCTTATCACAAAGATTGATCCATTAAAATATCTATTATCCAAAGAAACCCTCATAGGATGAATGACTAAATGGGTAATGATCTTGACAAAGTTTGATATAGAGTATGTGGAGTGCAAGGAAATCAAAGGAAAAGTGATCACATACCAACTAGCAGAAGAACCCATCTATGATGAGAACCCATTGATATCTGAGTTCCCTAATGAATCAATGTTCCTTATTAATCTAAAAACTCAGTGAAAGATGTAATTTGATGGATCATTCACCCAACATGGATCAGGAGCTGACATTATTTTCATCACCCCTCAAGGTGATTGTATCCCAAAGTCATACAGGCTATCATTCCCATGTACCAATAACATTTTTGAGTATGAAGCCTTGGTCACAGGTCTCAGGATAGCAGTTTAGTGGAAGATACAAGAGATGAAAGTCTATGGAGACTCACAGTTGGTTATCAACCAAGTCAATGATGACTATCAAACCAAAGATGACAAGCTCACTCCTTACAATAAGATGGTGGAGAATCTCAAAGATCTTTTTACAGACATAAATTTTGAGTAGATTCCTCACATGAATAATAGAGCAACAGACACCATGGCAAGAATTGTATCACTCTAGACATGCCGAACAACATCCTTCAATGTGAATTCTTGGTAGAACAACTCCTCGTACCAACTTTAAAAATCCCTAAATCTGAATTCGCATGTGTCATTGTTGGTCCTGGATCCCCTTGGTACCATGAGATCTTTACTTACCTTAAAAAAACAACCCTCCCATCAGATATCACCCCAAACCTTAAAATGACCTTTGTCAAAAAGGCATCTTGATTCATGATCTTGGGTGATACCCTTTATTGTCGAAGCATCAAAGGAACATTACTATGAATTCTTAAACAAGAGGAAGCCTTAACTACCTTAATAGAAGTGCACAATGGCATATGTGGGTCCCATTCTAGTGGTATTATATTAGCTAAGAAACTGTTGAGGATGGGGTACTATTGGCCAACCATGGAAAAAGAAGCTTATCAGTATGTGCGAAAATGCATCTAGTGTCATCAACATGGGGATTTGATTCATGCTCTAGCTCAAGAATTGAAACCAATGATCACACCATGGCATTTTTTGCAGTGGGAACTTGACCTCATAGGAAAAATCACTCCAACCTCCTCCAACGGCCATAAGTTTATCATAACCACCACTGAGTACTTTACTAAGTGGGTTGAAGCCATTCCTATGACCTATATAATGGGGAATCAAATAGCGAAGTTTATCCTAAACTACTTAGTTTATTGTTATGGTATACCACAAACCCTCATCTCAGACAATGGAACCCCATTCAAGAATCAGTATGTGAAAGAGCTATGCCAAAGATTCAATATCCAACATAGACTGTCTACACCTTACTATCCCCAAGGAAATGGCCAAGAAAAATCTATGAACAAAACTATCCTGAAAAATCCTAAGGAAAATAGTTAACGAAGTTGGTCGTGACTAGCATTTGCAGCTAAATCACTCTCTCTAGGCTTATCAAACCAGTATTCACACACCTACAGGAGCAACCCCCTTTTCCCTGGTCTATGGATTAGAAGCCATCTTTCCTATTGAGGTTGAGCTCCCATCATTGTGAGTATCACTAAAGAATCTGATAAATGAGGAAGAGTATAGAGTGTCTTGACTTAATGAGATAAAATTTCTGGATGAATGTCATCTTGACACCCTTAATCATTTGCAAGTGTATCAAAATCGACTAAAACAGAGCTATAACAAGAGAATCAAATGTTAGTAATTCTAGGTAGGGGATCTTGTCTTAAAAAATAATTAGAAGAATCTTCTAGATCAAGACAACAAAGGAAGTTTTGAGCCTAATTGCTTGGGTCCCTTTGTCATCACAACAAGCTACGAATTGGAAGCATACCAGCTATCAACCCCTGAAGGTGAACCCTTGTAGGAGCCAATCAATAGTTTGCATCTCAAAAAATTTTATGCCTAAATATGAAGGGTGCAAAATAGAAAATACAAAACAATCAAAAAATGATGAAAATGCAAAAAAATAAGAAAAAGGATTGAAAAAAAGAAAGAAAAAAAATCGTCCTCTAGTGAAAATCACTTCGGTGGCACTTTGAGCAAGTATCTTGGTGAAAACCTGGAGAACAGGTGCCTCACATAAATAAGGTATCTTCATCTATTTTTTGGCTCTTTTGACCTATCATTCTTTTCATTGCCATTCATCCCCCATCTACATCCTTATCATGGCTTATCACTATAAGGTATCATGAACTCTTTAGCACTGCTTGGCATATTCCCAAGGTCAGTTTGTCCTACCTTTATCGAAGTAGGCTAACATATAACACTAGGGGAAATTTTGTTATGTGTCATAATCGGGTTCTTGTATATCTTGAGGTCATGGGACATCTTATCGAAATCCCAAAAACATTCATAAATCTTGTATAGCGAAAATCCAAAAACATTCAAAAAATTGAAAGGCAAAATCCAAAACATCCAGAAAACATCAAAATCCCTAAAAAGGTTGAACATCAAAAATCCAAAAAGCAATGTCTTGTGTCAAACTACATTGTCTCTAAGCTTGAACACTAGCAAGGCCATCATTGATGTGCCCCTGAGACACCTTAGGTTAGTCCTTTAGTAGTTTGTTGTAATTAGTCGTCATCTCTAGTCTGTTCATATCTTTTTCCTGTAAATGGGTCAAGTCGGTCGAACTACATGGTCTCTACACGTATAACATACGAAAGGCTAATCTTAGATCAACCCTGAGGCCCCTAGGATAGGTCTTTAGGTTGGGTTCTTGGTCAAAACTTGAATATTTTAGAAAACCCCAAAACATCCTAATATTTCAAAAAACCCCAAAACATCCAAATATTTAAGAAAACCCCAAAACATCCAAATATTTTAGAAAAACACAAAACATCCAAATATTTTAGAAAACCCCAAAACATCCAAATATTTTAGAAAACCCAAAAACATCCAAATATTTTAGAAAACCCCAAAACATCCAAATATTTCAAAAAATCCCAAAAGCATCCAGATATTCAGAAAATCCAAAAACATTCGGCAAATAGAAAACCCAAAAACAATAGAAAACGTTCAATAGACCTAAAAAGCCTCAAATATTCATAAAACCCTAAACAACCTCGAAAAATTGAAAAAACCTAAACATTCATATAAACTTTCGAAAAAACCAAAAACAACCTCAAAACATTTCAAAATACAAAAAACATTCACAATATTCCAAAAAATCAAAAATTACATCCGTCCCATCTCAGTTTGACCTGTAATAAAATTTCACCTATAATAAACGATTGGCACCTTCACCCTTTGGCAAAACACGTAGAAGGAAAATGCGGCAAGTTGTAAAGTGCGAACTCAAAAGTTAAAATCTCAAGTCTAAATCATAGGTAAATGCACCACTTAAGTTTATGGTAACGAATCATTTTTAGCATCATCATCCTAACATCAAACAACCCTCTGATCAATGTGTCCTAGGATGTATCCTTCCTACAATGGGCATCAACGTCATAAATCACCTAAGCTAAACTTAACTTAGGCATGAGCTATAGATAACACTGACTATTTTTCTTTGATCTTTTATTATGATTTATCTTAATGAACCATTCCAAGGACCTCTCAATGATGTCTATCTAAAATGGTTTAGAGAGAAAGGAATGGGGCATTGATCATTATCTTTCATTTGTTTTGTTTGTGGATACTCTTGTAAAATAATCTTGGTGCATACTTGCTTAGTTGTGTGTAGGAAGGTCGTTTGGAGTATGTTGTTGACTATTGCATATGCTATGGTCCAATATGTTCTAAACTTCTAACTTACATTCTATCGACATTTTCGTATGTGAAGATGTGAAGAAGAAATATCTTATCTGCTTGCCGAGTAAAAGTCCATTAAACTAGATACAACATTGTCCTAGTTATCAATACCTTGATGCATTGTGTCTATGTGTTATATCAAACAATAAGAAACAACGAAAATAACAATCCTGAACTGTGAGCACCCATCCTGCATTTCATACTATATTATTTTGCATTATCTCATCACCATCTCTAATAAAGTCTCAATGGATCATAGAATTGTTGGATCTTTTGAAGGAATCATCATCGGCAACGGTTTTTCATTCTTTATTCTTCTATATTCTCTCTACGCTAACCTGGTACCATGACACTCAAAAACATCATCAATACATCCACCTGCATCCACAAACCGTCAGCATACATATATCTCATAATCATATCATAAGCGTGAAACATCCACTAGCATAATCATTTGCATATCACATCATACATTCTACATTATCATTTAAGTTATAATGAATAATATAGATTTTTTATTCTAAGCATCTTAAATCGTTGCATATCATAAGCATTTGCATTCATCCATATATATGCATTTATCATCATAACATGCATATAAAATATACAAAAAGAAATGCATCCATGTAATTTTCATCCATAACATTTGCATATCATAAAAATCCATCCATATCATATCGAAACAAGATAATGAAAAACAATATAACATTGCATCCATCCATAGAATATCATCGCATATCACATAAGCATAAAATTAAATGCATCCATACATGATCATGTATAAGCATCCATATCATATTCATCCATACATGAAATAAAATCAACACATCATAGAATGAATCATCCGTATCTGTATATATATCAAACAATGTGTCATGGTACAAAATATGGATTAGTGTTTATATCGATAATGAGTACAATATCCATAAGGCTATCAAAAAGGAGCCCATGAATGTATATTAGTATAAAGAATGGGGAAAAATAAAAAAGTTTCTATAAATCTAAAACTCTAGCCCTAGTGACTGCTACCCTCTCCAACCTACTGCTTAGGCTAATCGTCGACACGATGATGCGCGTCACTACACTATGAAAAATTAGGCTATCGAAGATCCGTCGGAACATCCATATGATAATGTTGCCTATAATATGCAACCTTCGTTATAGCCTCTGTACAATCTGGTCAAAACAATCCGACCATGTGTGGCTGCTACCATATCCTCTATCTGCTGTCATCTGGAAACCTCTTGGTCTCTCTCCCCAGTAACAACTTGAACCCTCTAAAGAGTCACATCCCTCTCTATTGTCACTACAACCACTTGCTACCGAGCCTAGTCTCGCTCAACAGTTACAATGATAATTTTTTGGCGTGCTTGACCCCTCTCACCTATCAAAACCTACACCTATTGGTGTAGCTGTTGTATCTGCGTGTCTCATGCATCTGGTGGTGGTGGTGGTGGTCCTGCTGAGGAGGCTTCTATTTGACTAGGGGATCCCCCAGAACCTATCCATCATGGCCATCTCAGCCTCCTTGTCCTCTACCCCTGATACCTCTACCTTATGACCTCCTTCTAGGAGGAGCCCTTGTCAGATCTGTAAGTCATCGTGGTGGCACAAAGCACACATCATAAGCAGGAGTGGTCCCAACATCTACTTGTCCCTGATCATATGCCCATGGTTGGGTGGCCAACTAGTGAAAACTCTCAACGCCCTCTAGTGTTGGAATCATCGGTGCCTAGGTGGGAGCCTCTCTAGCTGATCTAGCAAAAATAGCCTTGTATCCATCATCTAGAATGTCCTATACATCGCCAAATTGTCTGGACACTCTGTCAAGAAGGTACCTCTCAACCCTGGTGTGCTCTTGACCCTACATTTATCAGGTCTAACAAGCAAATCAAATCTATTGTACATCATCATACCATGGTGGCATTTGAAGTCATGGGTGCCAACGAAAAAACTATCATATCATCTAAAACCCATCTCCAGTACGAGAGCCCAATCTGTCATGTGTGCCTGAGTGTGATGGCACCATGGTATCTCCATGACGAGATCATCTAGCTCAATTTCCACTTCCTATATAATCAATCGAAGCACTACAATGTGCTTCCATGCCCAGATGTGAAGAAGAGTCACACTTGCACCTAGGGCTCTCCCATTTCAGTAAACAAAATCATGAAGATCATGGTATAAGGAGGCCAACATCACATGCCCACAAGCAAACAAAGTCCTCCTATGCAACATTTGCTGCCAAGACAAACCCCATCCCAAACAAAAAAATAAGCTACGTCTATCTGGAGCCACCAAACCTAAAATGATGGTCGCAAAAATCAATTTGAAAGTCAGCACGTGACCTTTGTATGCCTCTAAATCAATATGTGAGGTGACCAACACAATCTGGTCCATATCCATCACCTCTAAGCAAGCATCAAAGCCGACATCAGGATCGTAGATCAAGTGATCACCATGGATAGGAAACTACAATATCTGCCACACATCCTCCAAGGTGATTGTCACCTCCCTCGTCAAAAGGTGGAAGGACAAGGTCTCATTGTGCCATCTCTCGCACAACACTGTCATCATGGCCAAATTTTTCCTCACAATAGGAGCATATGTGGTATACCATAATCCAATCTCCCCTAGGTGCTCTTGGTGCAGATTTGACATACCACCCAAACTCTCTAGTACTGTGGGCCTGTGCTCTCTCGACATCAATAGTGGGATGACCTCGTGCATCCATGAAGTGCACGGTATCAGGAAATCATCAAAATTTGATGTTATTTGGAATTTATGGCTTGAAAATCACAAATGCATCATTGTTTACAAATGTGTCGCTATATTCAAAATTCAAATAGCAATGCTTGATGCATTCTACAACTCAAACTGACAAATGCATCACCATACAAGATGGTGTCATGATTTAGAATTTGGCCTTCCCTAATCCTAACTTTTAAATCAGAAAATGTGTCACTAGACAAACTTGCATCATTGTTCAAACTAAATTCAATTCCAAAAAAGCGTTGCCCTAGACATATGCGTTGATAAATATCATTTGGGCATTGTCTATTGATGTTTGGGTGTCACTATACAACAACACCCTGAAATTATAAATCCTAACGCCTAATAAATGCATCAAAATTTCAAATTTTAAATCAAGTTTTGAACCACATACCAGTGGTCCTACACTTGGAAGCTGCTAGAACTCACGAATTTGATCAACAATGTGTCGGGGAAGCTCACGATGCACCATTTCGTCGAAGGGTCAGAGCTCAAATTGTAAGAATTCCTTAAGTGTGAATGCACAAATGAATTGAAAAAGACCCCTCTTGACCTATTTAAGCTAGAAAATTAGGGTTTTTTGCCTTAATTTAACCTTGTTAATGGGTTTTATCATCATCTTCACCAAGTTTTCCAATCTAGACCTAATTCTGCATCGTTTTTTGCGTTTCGACATTATTCTTGCATCCTAGAACCTTTCTAACCCCTTGGGGAAACTTTTGAACCTTTATCGCGAAATCAACCCAAAATTTGAAATTTTTGTCTGATTTCTCGAGGAGGTAGGAAGTCAATTTTATCCTTCCATTGGGGCATCTACAAAAAAAATTAGAATTTTTTTATTTTTTGATTTGGGCAACATTTTTATCTTAGAAGCGTTGTTCTTTGAACCAAAGCAGTAGGTACCTTGCTTTAAAGAGGGGAAAATATAAACACCAAAAAATGTCCTAATCAATGTCATGCATTTGAAATAGGTTTATTAAATCATTTCTTCTTTATCCATATTTTGTTCGCTTAATTAATTCAATTAGCCTATCTAATTAATTAACTGCATCATTTTTGTCCATTTGCCTAATTAATTAAATCGAGTTAATTCACCTCTTTTCGTACTAATACTTCATCATATTAAATTAAATAAAATCAAAATATTTAATTTAATCTCCTAAGTCATCTTATTTAATTAAATAACTCTAAGTTAATTAAATATCATTTCACCCCTCCCCTATTTATTAAATCATCTAATTTAATAAATATTTCTAATTTCTCTAATCCCTAATTGCATAAATTAAACCTTGTTTAATTAGCAATTAAACTAATTTTCTTCTAATCAAAGGGAATATTCCCATGGAATTTTCTTTATCCATTTTGCACAATTAAAACTTTGTTTATAAGTTTTAAATTGACCTTTATCCTCATCCAATGTAATATTCTAAAGAATATTCCCTCTCTTTTAATCAACTTAATTTGCTTGAAAAGAAATTTATCCCATTTACCTTCTAAGCGAGTTACCTTTGACCTGTGTGAGCAGGTCAAAAGTGTGTTTGTTTGAGGCAAATGCCAACCCTTGATCATTTCCTTGATCCATGTGATCTTTCATTCTCATCCACTAATGAGAATCCTTGATCCATGCCTCCTCTCTCCTTCATTCTCAACCGTTGATCAAGCTTTTTGATCTCAACCACCCATTTTTCATGTGCTCTCCTATAAATAGATCACTATTTGGAGACAAATGGGAGGAATCACTTAGAGAAAACTTATGTTGTTAAATTCACTCACATCCATACTCTCAATTTTCACACATTTGGTTTATTTATTTTTTATTTTAGTTGCATAATAGCTTAGATTATCCATTAATGGCTTCCATGCATCCATCTTAGTTTGTAAATAAATTAGGCTTTCATATTGTAGCATCATTTTAGCTTAAATCAGCTTAGGATTAGCATAGCAATTGCATAAATAGATCAATTTTAGCATAAAATCATGGTAACCTAGCTTGCATCATGTTTATTTTTATCATAATCTAGGTTTCCATACATCAAACATCATGGTTTCATCGATTCTCTTCCATAGAATCGATTGAAACAAGCTCATTATCATGAGATTGGGAAAGGGTTGTCGGTCTACATCAACGTGACACCAATTCCACAACAGGATACATTTCAATAGATTAGAGTAGATGATTTCTTTAAGGCTTTCATAAATTCAGTATGTTAGGTTTCTTGATAAAATGTTTACTTTCAATTTTGATTTATTAATATTTTTGAGATTCGAGTACCCATGGTTCTGTCATGCTTTGATTCTTCATGGATCAAGCATGATTAGGCCCATACTGGTATTTTCGCATCAATAGTTTGACATTCCATTTTGTCTCCCATTGTGCCCTCCTCAACAAACCAAAAGAACCTACATAATTGTGAATCAAGTGTCCCTCCTCGTGATAATGCATAAGTACACCAATTAACAATAGAACGTGCATCATTGAATGTTGCACCACCTCTGATCTTCATTTGTTCCTTAACCAAATCTCTCTTCACACATGCACCTACACCATCATGCTCGCCTTTTCCATGCCTAGGTTAAAAAAAACTCCAAATATGTGGTACACCCCTCTCTATATGCATCTTGTTCAACCAATAAAACATGTGAGCTTTCTTGGATTGCCTTGTGCAATTATTTGACCAAATCAGATGTTGTCCCATTGCAATTCCTTTTTCTTGCAAGAACTCAAAAAAAATTTCAAAATAATGTTGTACAAACTTAGATGAATGAGATCTATCATCACTCATGTAAAAATGGTACTCCCTTCTTATCTTCCTATCCTCTTTTGTACTATTAGGGGCATGCGTATATGTTATGGAGACAAAAATAACATTTTGAATAGAATTGTAATATTATGATTGAACTTCATTTTGTGGTTGCAATTTGTAATTTTTAGCAAAATCAACTACAAATACAATAGTTCCAATGGGAAAGAGTCATTACACATCCTGAATTTCCTATCCAATCATTGTGACCTGTGGCTATGCCTTGCATACTTATAGAAAATATTTTTCTTAAAATCAGAAATAAAATCAGCAATACTTACCTCTCTTGTAACCAACTTGCATCTAGAACCCTCACCTCCACTCTTCAATGTGTATTTGACTGTCTCAAACTTTTTTTTCTCAACAATCTTGTTACCAAAATCATGATCACTACCCTCATGAAAGCATGTTACAAACTTTGATAAACCACCACATTGCAAACACGTTTCATTTAAAAAATTATTTTTATAAAATAAGCAACCATCACCTCTAATGCATAAAAATGAATCTAACAACTCCCTGGATGACTTGGGAAGTTGCATCGAATGACACTCCTACAACATTTTTTTAGTATGCATAGTAGAATGAATATGGCATAACAATTCATGATACATTGAAAACTCAACATGGTATTTACAATAACATGTATTACGAACATTAATAGGTACACAATAAAATGGCTTGCAAGACTCAAAAGCCCTTTGTGAGATTTACAAATTTGGATGTTCTTGACAAAAAAATTTGTACAAAATTGTTTGGCTACATTCCAAGAAATGCTTAGGATACGGTGTACAATCTCGATTACCAATTCCTAACATTAAAACATCCTTTTCATTTGGTGATACTCTAGAGTAAGAGTTCCAAAATTGTTCAATTTGTATCTTTACATTATATGTTAGCTTCTTATCAACACGTGGATGCCTCCCACTAAAAGCCCACGTATGATTTTGAAGAGGACTATTGAGTCTTCCTCTTCTTGAGAGTGCTCTATTCAATGTTTTATGATTTAAGTTTAAATTAATACAAGTTTGTCTCATTAAACGGGAATTTCTCAAATGATGGCTTACTAGTGATGTTGTGATCACTCTACAAGAAGCCCTTTTATCTTTTTCTTTACTAGTATTTCCAATAGAGGTTAGAGCATTAAAAATATTGTTGACAATAATACTATTTTTTTCTGATTTTTTGGTGAGACGAATCTTCAATTTTTTTAATAATGGTTTCATTTTATAAATCTTAAGTAATTGCACAAAAATTTGACATTTTTTGGTTAATGTCTTATTGGAAAAGTATTCGTTGAACATTTTGGTAGCCCACAAACGAACCATTCATTCTGACCTTTTTCCTTCAAGATTATCAATTATGTTCTCATCTATTTCAACCAACCATTTAGGGGTTCTCTTGTAATTAGGTGTTACATAAGGTTCATTTTCAACATTTTCAATGTTATCAACATTTTTCATTTTCAAGTTCAATGTTATTAACATTTTCATTCTCACTATTTTCAATAACAATTTCATTTTCAACAACACTTTCATTTTCAGCCACATTTTCATTTTCGATAACAATTTCATTTTCAACAACATTTTCATTTCCAATAACAATTTCATTTTCAATAACATTTTGAACAACATTTTCATTCTCAATATGATGCTCAATATTGTCAATTTCTATTTTATCTTCACTTGTATTAACATTTATCGGTGCATAAGAAGCTTCAATTTGAATATTTTTCATACCTTGTCTTCTTTTGCTACGACATTCTCTATCTTTTGCTCTATATGCTTCAATTTCATCTGCTTTTAGTTTTCTTTTACCTTTTCTATTATGACAATTGCTGCTCCCCATTGCACAAACAAAAAAACACACACAAATGATTGTAATTGTAAAAAATGTGTAAGAGAATATTTTAAAAGTAGATTTTTTTTTTCTGATGCAAACAAAAAGCATGAGAATTTTGCGACAGAGAGAATTGTAGGGACCGTTGAAATACTCAAAATGGTCCCATTTTTGTTTTTTATATAACTTAAAAAACGGATATCCATTTCAAAATGGATATGTGTTTACTTTAGTACTATGAATTATTATCTCATAATATATATATTTATTATATATTAATATATTATATTAATTTATTATATATATGTATATATTATATACTATATATTAATATATATAATATATATTAATATAAATATAATATATATTAATATATATTTCTACTCGTGCAAGTGTATACCCTATAACAAAGATAACATATATCCGTTAAAAATGGATATCTGTTTACTTGAATTTTAAGAATTATTATTATTTTTTGATAAGATAAGTAGCATTTACATGGTGTTGTACCCTTTACAAATTGAGCCACATGGGCCAAAACAGATCAAGTCCATAGAAACATAACAAAAACCACCAAAACAAAACATAGTAACAACAGACTAACAACTAAAAAAAAATGACCTAGAAGACAAGACACATCAACAACAAGCTAACTAGCATTCTCCCAATTCTAAGAGAGGAGGCAAACAACATCCTCCCCAACCTAGTTGGGGCCTTCCTTCATAGCCTTATCCATTTCATCCTTCAACACAATATAAAGGGTTCCAACTGCACGATGGACCATCTTGATAGCAAACCGAGCTAGAACAATGAACTTCCTCTTGAGCTTCTCCACCTGCTGTAGCAACATGCAATGATCCTCCCTATTGATGGTCAAAATAAAATATCAATGTTAAAACAAAATATTACTACTATCTTTCTCTTGAAAAAGATAAACAACCTTTAGCCACCTATCTTCCAAGGTCTCTATAGTTGGTTCTCAACTGTGTTGATGTCGTTCATCGGCCTATGCAACTGTAATGTTCAAGGGTAATGCTGGTAAAGGGTACAAACTACATAATACAAAATATCTTAACATTTGGGGGGTGTAAATAAACATCAAAAGATATAACAATGATTAGGAAAACAAACATAAATGTAAATTATTTTTATTCAGACATATGAGCATTTCTTTTGAATAACTAAAACCATAAAATGATAATATCCATAGAAAAATCTATACCACTGCATTCATTCATAGTGCTAATTCAAGACATACAATCATTCATCATCATCAAACTTTGAAATCAAACTAGAACAAATCACCAACTCATTACTAAAATTTATAGATCAACAAACACAAAGAAATTCCATTCATAGATAACTCAATGAAATAGTCTCAGATTCAAAATCTTCTATTGATTTTCATCAAATAAGAGACATTTATGCACAAAATTCACTAGCATATGAATGACTATTTTTCATTAACATTACCATTGAAATTCATTATGGAAATAACATAAACTGTATTGAAAAATTATAAAAAATGTCTAAGTCTCTTTGCAGAAAAACTGTAAAAGCTTCTAAAAAACTGTAAAACTATCCTAGATCTCTCTTTAGGTGGCTTATCCTTGCTTCAATGAGCCGAAATTTACAATATGGAGAGAAATTCTATGTATAGGAAACTTTGCACTAATTCATCTCATAAAAAATTTAGATCCACAAATCATGGAGCAACTGGGGCGATGTAGGACGACTGTCCATCATGATCTTTAGTTACTAATTGATGATCTCTTATCAAAATTTGCACTCAAGAGGGGGAAGATAGAACTGCTGGGATCTCCAGTTGGACTAGTGTCATGATCCTGCAAAATATGAAATGGAGTTGTCTAGCTAGCCATGCCTTTTTGATGATCATCTGGCAAAGGGAACATTTCACTACCACTTCATTCCTTCATTTTATGCTCGAGTATGTACTCATCATAATTAGTGAACACTTGTTGGAGCACATTCATCTGTGGCCCATCCACCCAACTGTCTTCAAACTTAATTCTTTTCATTTCAGCAAAGGAAAACTTGCATATGTCCAAGTTTAATAAGCTGCCTCCTAGCAGCCTTTATCTCCTCCTTGATATCCATGAGTTTATTCATCAATAGGTCATCATCATCAGCCCCTTTTTGCATTACCTCCTCAAATCTACTATTCCATTTTTCCTTAAGTTTATTAAGAAGGAGGCCATCTGTCAAAAGGATATCTTCATTAAAAAGTATAGCAATACTTGCTCCCAACTCCTCAACTTGCTCATGCAAATCCTTTCCATCTTGTTGCACCTCATTCCTATGCCCATAAATGAATGAATACCAGAATCTAATAATGGTGATAGTATTTTCAATGAAGTTTGCATTATCCTCCTCGAGGATGGACTATCCCAACAAAGTTTGTATTGGCAGTTTATTGATGTCCTTCAACTTCCTTGCATACTATACATATTCCTCTTCTTGCTTCCCAAGAGTCTCAGCATGTGAAACCATATCATTAACCAATTCTAATGCACCTTCATGAGCTTTACATCTTTCAACAAGTAAATCCTCTACTTCCTGATTCATCCTAGAAATCTATCTATCCATCATTCCCACCTTATTTCTCATTTCAACAAGGTGTCTCAGGAGCAACATATTGTGAATAAATAGGAGAAGAAAAATCCTTCAAAAAATTATGTAATTGATCTACCTGAGATTTGAGCTCATCCTTCCTTTGCTTATGTTTTACCATTCTTGATTTAGTGGAATAGACTACAATATCAATGAGATCCATTTGTTGGTTCCTTGTAGGTCTTCCCAAATTCACCATGCCTAGATGATAATCACCCAATTGTATTTCTTGTTTATCTTTTTCCACCATACGAATGGCACATTCAACTATAATCTCCCCAACATATGTCAGCTTGGTAGAATGAAGGAATCCAATCCTTTTATTGGGCCTCTCCTTCTCAATTTCTTTCATCACATCATCCCAATTAAGGGGTCGGGGCTGTACTATCTTCTTTCTTTCTAAATTAAGCTTTAACCATGTTGGGGAAACAAGAGAAGTTATCACTCGTGCTAAAGAAGATGTGGCAGGAGAGAGGGGTTGACAAAGTGCTACCTTAGGTTGAGAATCAAACTCTTGTTGCTTCTCCTTTTCTTCCTTTTCTCTAGCCAGCCTCTCAGCTTTAACTTTCTCTTTTTCTTCCTCTCTTCTCCTTTCTTCTAACATATCATCTCTTTGTTTCTCTAACTCCTTAACCTTTGCCCACATTTTGGCAGCTTCTTGCTCTTGTTTAGCTTGTTCCTCTTCTTCTATTCTTTGTAACTCAAGCTCTTCTTCTTCTTTCTTTCTCTGAGCCTCTTCTACTACTTTGAACTTGGATTCAATGGCCTCTCTCTCTCTCTCTCTCTCTCTCTCTCTCTCTCTCTCTCTCTCTCTCTCTCTCTCTCTCTTTTGTTGAGCCTTTTCTTCTTCCAATTCATGGATTTTCTGCAACATGACTAACTTATCTCTTTCTTCTTTACCTTTAGCTCTATTTCCCTTTGTTGCTGCAGAAGATGTTCCTTCTCTTTTTGTTTCCTTGCCAGCTCTTCAACTTTTGTCTTAGCTTCCAATTCCCATTGTTTGGAAAGTGCATTATCTTTAGCCTTGGCCTCCAATTCTTGTTGATTTTCAATTACATCAGCTTTAGCCTTGGCATCTACTTCCCTCTTTGCATCCTTAAAGAGTTTCCATTGGTCCTCTAGAGTCAACACATGTTCTTATTCAACATTTCCAACATTCTTAGAATCAAAATGTGCAGCCTCAGAATTAGTTTCTACATCATGTATTTCAATTATAGGCCATTTTCATTTAGCTTGGTCATGAAGGCTCCCTACAGGTATTTCCTTAGTAAATTCTTCTGGGAAAGAAAATTGAGCCTTTGTTTTTGCTCTAGCTATTGAAGTTCCAACTTGAGATGAGGTTTCCCCTCCAACTATTGTTGTTCCTTCATCCCGTGGTTCTTGAGTGTCTAGGACAGGTATTCCTAGATCATCCTCTCCTCCAGAGCTGGGAGGAAAATACTCCAATTGCTCTTTAGGAGCTATCCTCCTCTTAGTTCTTTTGTATCCTTGGGTAGCTCCTAAATTTCTCTTCTTTGAAGCTTGAGCCTTTGGCTCCTTTATCCTCATGCTACCCATTGGATACTTCTATCCATCATTGTCCTAGAAATTTGTTTAATATCAATGGATTCTTCCTCACACCAGTTTATTGGATCCAAATTCTTCATGCCTATCTTTCCTGCTTCATATCCGGGGTCCAAAATTACACTATCATCTGATAGTGTATCAAGAATTTCTTCCTTCACCCCATACTCAATCATTTGTTGGATGGTCAGCCTTTCATAGCTCCTTCTCCTAACATCATAATCATCTTTTAAATCAATCCAAAAATATTCCAACAAATTATAATGTTTATCAAAAATGATAGGATTTAGACCATTCATCTTATGCTCGGGATCAAAGTGTTTCTAGGCTATATATAATCCTAACTTCAAATAACTCAATTCTTCACATACTGCCTTTGCAACCAAATTGTGAAGGCAACAATATTCTCCCAACTTCATGGGAAACTTGTGGCATCTAGGCTTATGTTTGTTAGAAAATTTTGCATTGACTCTCATAGCTTGATATATGAATTCCATAAGGAAAATCCTATCATTGTAACATCTTGGGAGTAGGTGAGGATGCCCAATGTCCCCACTCAACAATGGAATCCATAACATCTACACTTAACCTAAATCCAGCATCCCCAGTCACTCGGTTGATGATGACATAAAGGAATGCATCATTAACCCTTCTATAGTGCAACTCTGATGTTTGCAAGGTCAATTGATCATAATGATCCCATACCTTCTTCTATCTAGGAGCTTCTCCCAATATTCCTACTGCATTCAACCTAGGAAAAATACCCATCCCTATAGTAACATATATAACATAAGAGGTCATAAATAAGCTCTATGTTTGCCTCACCTTCAACATTTGATTGTGCAAATTATCAAATAAGATCATGCCCCAATCAAATTGTTTCCTGCCATCAAAAATAGCTTGAATGAGTGGGAAAATCCATTCCTTAAAACATGTAGAGTCCTTTCCAAACACCCTGGAAAGCATCATAATCAAGTCATCAAATTATTTCTTGAAGTCTCCCCTCTTGGTTTGCTTAGGAGCCTTTGTTATGGACTTCTGCTCAGTCCTCAACCACTTCTTGTTCATGTGGGATCTATTAACCTCCTTATTCTTATTGAATATTTTTTGTGCTTTTGCTTCAATCACCTACTTGGGGTTCTTTGGGGTAGGTACATTGAACATAAACCTCATCATCTATGGGGATAGATCAACTATCAAAATCCCTTATTGGTCCATACATTCCCTTGATACATGATTGTAAGCTCCTACTGTAGTCAAGATGAGCTCTAGGCACTAAACTGACAAAGGGAAGAGTGTGACATGTGCTAGCCTAGATTGGACTATTATTTTTGTCCTCCAACTCGCCTCTTCTGAAAAAGTCACCATAGTAAGCTCCTCATATTGAATGGTTCCAAATTAGTGTCTATAACATCGGCCCATTCTGAATCTAACTTGCTAGCTGTAAGGGTTGCATCTTGGTGTTTGTATCTCAAGGTGTAAGGCAACTACTCCACCTTTATCTTCTTTGGATTTTCTCCCTTTGAGATTTTAGCAACTTTCCCTTGCCTTTGTGAAACGTATCTAGATATTCCTAACATTGTTTATTCCTACAATACAACCCTAGATTAGATCAATAGAAAGCATGAAAATAGACATTAGAAGATGTACCTTTCATATTACCCTGCCCTTCCCTAGGTAGCCTTTTATACTTAGTGAAATTTGAAACTCATCAGAGGCAGAACTAAGAAAGGGATAAGAATTGGAAAGCTTCTAGCATTGGTAGGATTGGGGTCGGGATCAACATCGGAACCGAGACTGGGATCAGAACGAAAACCAAACCCAAAAATTTTACATAGTTCCTAGTCTTGCTTCCATTCCGATTCCTCTTCTGCAAAAAGGAAAGGATGGGGAACAAAGTCAAAACCTCATCGGGAGCGAGCTTGGGATCAGACATGAACTCTTACTCACCTACTTATGAATTGAGTTCGTTCCTAGCTCCGCTTCTACCACTTTATCATTAAACATGAAGCAAAATTAACCAAGCACCCATAGCAACTTAGAACAAGGTCACATGAGGGGATGAGGAGACTTAAAATAAAGGCATGACTCCATTATTGACATGACCGAGGTAGGACCAAGCCAACTAGGGCACAATATTGTAAAGAAATAGCACACAAACCCTACTTTGCGTAACCTGTCGACACAAGAAATTAGGGCATCACAAACCCTTCACGAAAACCATTGAATTGACACAGGAATAAGATCAGACGTGTCCTTAAATAGATTTCAAACCCTTTTAAAATGCTCAAGACCCCCTAAAAAATGAAAACCTAAATGAAACTAGGGCACGACAGTATGAATACCACTAAAATTGGAAAATGACAGCAAATTAACAAAACAAATAGAAAACAAATGAAAAGCAAATGGAGAATGATAGAAAACGACAAACAAAAGAAGGAAAAATAAAAATGAAACATCAAAGCAAAGAAAAGATTCACAAGGAAGATCTCGCAAACGCATGAAGAACACAATGAACATAAAATGGGAAATAAAACGTAAAATAGAATAAGAGAAAACCACCTACCTCAAAATGCAACCAAATAGGATGAAACTCGATCAAATTTCGCTTGCATGTGGTTGCCTTCGACTAAATCGCGCTTCTCTTAAAATTACTTTAGCTCTGGCTCATTAATAATACTTTGAATAGATGTAATGAGCCAAATAACCTTGATTGAGGTTTTGAATTTGATTTCGCGCGTTTGAAGAGCCTGTAATTAATGAAATTAATGTGGTTCATCAGACGCATAATCAAAGCGAGAATGAGTACACAACTATCATGTTCATTAGAGGTAAAGTAGGTGTGGAATTGAAGTTGGAATAGAACAAGAAACTTTACCAAAGTCCCTCATCCTACCCCAATTCTGGCTCTGGGTCTGCGACAGGGAAGAAAACAACAAAGGAACGAAGGCAAAATTAGAGTCAAAATCTAACAGGAAACCTTTTGCAAAGTTCTTGGTTCAAGTTTTTTTTTGGTTCTGTTCCTACCAAAGACAAAGAAAAAATGTAGAGAACAAAGGAAGCGAGAAAAGAAAACAAAGCGGGATCGGGACCAAAGGAACATAGCCCAAAACAAAGAACAAAACACACAGGCGAAGTGGAAATCAAACTTGGAAGTTTGTAAAAGTTCCGAGTTCAGGATCCGATCCCACCAAAAAGAAAATGACACCAACACAAGGAAAAAAAACAGGAGCGTATTCAGACCCGAATCCAAATAGGAAACCTTTGCAAGTTTCGAGTTCAAATTTTGTTTCAGTTCCGCTTCCGCTAGAATGAAAGGAGAAAACAAAGACTTAGGAGAAAAAGAACAACTCCTAAGTCCCAAACAAAAACACCAAGGACAAACCATACAAAGGGGGACCCATTTTGACCAAAAATTAAAATGGGGTGGTTATGCAAGGCACAAAACTCCCCTTTGTCCATAGTCTTCGTGATGTCTTCATGCTCCATATCCTGAGGGTCAAAGGATCGGGAAATCAAATTCTCCTTTATCATTTTGTTGAATTCAAAAAAGTGGCTAGGAGCTTCAAAAATTTCCTCCTCCTCTTCCTCCATGTCTTCCTCATTACTATTTCCCTTGCTGGCAAATTGCTGCTCATAAAAAAAAATTTCATTAATTTCCATTTTCTTGCTAATTTTTGCTAACCCGCTAGATCTCCTAATTTTGGTATTTTCAACTCGAGTCTGCACCATAGAAACAACCATAGTATCCCCCTTGGATTATCTTCCCACCAAATCCTTCCCATCACTATTAGTGGTCAGCGGCTCCACCAGACCTTTCCCCTCTTCTTTCGGTTTTTTTTAGTTGTTGGTTTGCTATCAGTCTTGTCAGGTGTGGACTTGAGCTCACAAATCCAAGCCACAGTATTTGAATCGGCAAGCCCCACACTCCCCTTTTTCTTTTTTGGTTGAAGGTTTAGGCTTGGAGGTTTTAGTATTCCCTAGAGGGATATTTCTTTTGGGGCCCTTAGACTCGGACGAAGAGATATTGATCTGAGCAGGGGGTTCGACTTCCTCAATATGGATAGGAAAGATGGGTTTGGGTAGGTAGAGCGCAAGGTGAAAATGATAAAGCCTCAAGATGAGGCCTTGGTGGAGCAATAGGTGAGGAGAATCCTCAAGGTTTTGGGCAGCATCGTCTAAGCATTTCTCAATGGAACTTTCTAAATTAGTGAGTAAGGAAAATGGGAAGCTCAACAACATTTTATGGTGAAGGTGATTTAAAAGAGGAAAATGACAATAATAGAAATTTTTATGTATACCCTCTAAAGTTATTTTTGGATTTTGTTGATATGTGGTTGTCATTTATGTCAACACTATTAGCATTAATGCAATAGAGGATGCATATGTCAAGGATATTGAGAAAATTGTAATAAAATAAGTTGCAGGTTGTCAGTGGTGAATTGAAGTTCAGTATGTTGGCTAGCTCAGTATGTTGATTATCAAAGGTTGTGGATTAAAGGGTGTGTTATTGATTATATCTACTTTATCCATGTTAAGTTTTAGAGATCTGCATGAAGATTTGATCGAGTTATGAGTATCTATGTTCTGACAGTTTTTATGTTGCTTCAGTTGGTGTTCCTGAAAGAAGGTGATGTAATTCTAGTAAGTTCAGTTGTTGTGGATGCTTCTCTGGTGATTCATGATGCTTTTGGATGTTTTCTAGATCATTCTCTATCTGTGTTATACATCCACATTGATCATTTCGCTCGCGATTGGTAATTTTATTTTGCGTGTTCATGTTTTTCATGTTCATGGATGACAGGGTGATTGTAGTGTGTTGTGGATCTATAATTATTGAATATGTTCCATATTCGAGGATGTTGTTTTGGGTCCTCGCTATGTTGTGGTCAAAATTGGTTGATTTTCATTGATAATCATTTATGTTTTGGGCCGATAGTTTGTATTCGTTTTATATTTTATTGAAGCTGACATGTAGATGATGTTATTCTTGGTTGTGGATATATATGAGCGATTGTTTACATCATTTGAGAGAAGTGACATGCAAGATGTGTGAACCATGAGTGCTATGCATGAATAAAGTTCAGATCTTTTGAAGGAAGAAGAAAAGTGTGAAGAAGAGTGAGCAAAAGAAAGAGTGTTCATGTGCTTAACCGAAACTATAATAAGACATTAGCAGATGCTATTTTCTCAGTTCAAAATCTCTTAGATGGATTTAATCCGAATATGACTGTAAGATAGTGTGTCTTCCTTTGGGAAGTAAGCATTTTTGTATTTGAGCAGTGAGCTCTAGGAAATGTGTCTGAATGCATGTGCATTCCCTAATTACTATACTTTTAACAGAGTATAAAATTGTGGATTAACCTCCACCGTTGTTTTTCCCCTAACAAGGTTTCCACACAAAAAACTTTGTGTTATGTGTGTTTCTGATGTGGTGATGGTTTTTGCTTTCATGTTTAATTATTAGATCTAAGAATAATTTTAATACGTATAATTTCTGAGACAATTGATTCAACCCCCCCTCTCAGTTGTCTGCCCTTGTGTTTCCAACAATTGGTATTAGAGTAGGTTCCTTGAAAGAAGTTTAATAACTTGAGGTGATCTAGGATGGTGACATATAAGAACATTACAAATAATAGATTCATTACGAAGAATAGATACATCATCCCACAAAATGGTCCTTCTACTACAGGTGAGATTAAAGATGTCGAGTATAATATAAGGGCTAAGGAAGCATTGTTGAGTTCTCTGACTGATTTTGAGATGAAAAATGTAATGGATCTGAAGACTACCTATGAGATTTGGAAAAGTTGGAAACTTTGTATGAAGGTGATAATCATGTGAAGATGGCTGAGCTGCAAAAGGATAAGCAGAGATATGATCCGGGAGAAAGTTCCTCTAGAAACCTGTCCAAGTATGAGCAGGAAATGAGAGAGATTGAAGAAGAAGAGATAAAACTAGATGAGCTTGAAACAATTCTTGTCAAAAGGGTACCCAGAGGAGAAGGTAAGTATAAAGGGAAATTGCCTCTTAAATTTTTCTCATGCAATAAGATAGGTCATTTTGCCTCAAGGTGTCCAGAAAGAGTTCCTAAGCCAAGATCTAACAAGCCTAGATTCCAAAGAAAGTGTCATTTTGTTCCTAATGAAGATGTGATAGATGATGAATCTGATAAAGGGAATGTAAGTGAAGATGAGTTTGTATTTATTGCTATCAAGGAAAGTAACCCTGTACCTATTGAATCTGGTAGTTGCATGAATGTGGAGAAATCTCTAGCTGCCAGAGTTGAAGAAAATGATGAATGGGTGATTGATAGTGGATTCTCTCATCACATGACAGGTGATAAAAGTAAATTTGTGAGTCTTGAAAAGTATGATGGTGGTGTTGTAAGATTTGGTGATGATAAAGCTGGTGTAATCCATGGTAGAGATTCCATTTCTTTTGATGGTAAGCATAACACTGATGATGTTTTATATGTGGAAGGTTTGAAGCATAACCTTTTAAGTGTTGGACAAATGGTTGACAAGGGATACAATCTTCAATTCAAGGATTAAAAAAATAAAATATTGGGGAGTTCTAGAAATACGATTACATCAGGTACAAAAACAAAAGGTAACATCTTTCACCTAAGTGCTGCTAGTAAAAGTTGTTTGATTGGTCAAGTTGATGAAAGTTGGTTGTGGCATAGGAGATTGTGCCATGTAAACTTTGACAATATTATCAAGATAAGTTCTACTTAGGCTTTGAGAGATCTTCCTAAGTTGTTAAAGCCTACTAATACCATATGCAAGGAATGTCAGTTGGGGAAGCAAACTAGAGTTTCATTTCAAAGAAAACAACATTGTTGAAATGAAGTATAAGAGCTTGTGCATACTGATCTATGTGGTCGTTTTAGAGTCAAGAGTTTACAAGGAGACAAGTATTTCATGTTACTCATTGATGATTATTCTAGATTGATGTGGGTTGCCTTCTTAAGGGAAAAATTTGAAGCTCTAGAGAAATTCAAGGTTTTTAAGGCTAAGGTTGAGACAGAGACAGGTCTGAAGATTAAATGTATGAGATCAAATAGAGGCGGTGAATTCATTTATGGTGAGTTTAATTATTTTTGTGAAGAGCATGGGATAAAGAGACAATTATCTGCCTTGTAGACCCCTTAGCAAAATGGAGTTGTGGAAAGGAAGAACATGGCAATTCTAGATGTTGCTAGGACTATGATGCTAGAAGGAAATGTCCCACATATCTATTGGAGAGAAGTTGTGAGAACAGTTCTTTATACTCTCAACTGGGTATATTTCAAAGGTGATACTGGTAAGACCCCTTATGAGCTATGGTTTGTTCATAAACCTACTTTTAGATACTTCAAAAATTTTGCGAGTAAATTCTATATCAAAAGAGATGAAGATATAGGAAAGTTTGATGCTAGAAGTGATGAAGGAATCTTTCTTGGTTACTCTACTAAAAGTAAAGCCTACTCGTGCTTCAACAAGAGATTAAGGAAAGTAGTTGAAAGTGCTAATGCAAAGATTGATGAAGACACAATTAGACCATCCAAAACTTGTGGATATGATTCAGATGATCAAAATGCCAATTTAGTTTAGACTTATAATCAAGTGCAAATCATTTTGGTGAATCAGGAAAGCCAAGAGGAAGGAACTAGTGAAAGTGCAGAAGTGAGATCACAAGAGCCTAAAGTTCAAGAACATCCTAAGACTCCAAGGTATGTAAGATTGAATCATTCATAAGATAAAATTATAGGTGATAAGAACAAAGGTGTTCAAACTAGGAGAATAATTGTAGATGAATATTGCTTGATATCAAAGACTAAGCCAAATAGTGTAAATGAAGCATGCAAAGATGAATATTGGATGGAAGCAATGAAATAAGAGCTACTAAAAATTGAAAAGAATGATACATGGATTCTTGTTCTTAGACCTAAGGATAAAAATTTAATTGGAATTAAATGGGTCTTTCGAAACAAACTAAATAAGTAAGGTGAAGTTGTTAGAAACAAAGTAAGACTGGTGTGTAAAGGATACTCTCAAATGGAAGGAATTGAATTTGAAGAATTTTTTTCCCTTGTTGCTAGGATTGAAGCTGTGAGACTATTTCTTGCTTATGCTTCTTACAAAACTTCAATGTTTATCAAATGGATGTCAAGTTAGTATTTATAAATGGTGAACTGGAAGAAGAAGTGTATATTGAGCAACCAGATGGATTTCGATTGACTGATCAGGGAGATATGGTTTGGCGATTGAAGAAATAATTGTATGGACTTAAGCAGGCCCCAAGAGCATGGTATGTCAGATTGGATAGGTATTTTCTGAAGCTTGGATTTTACAAAGGTACTACTGATAGTAATTTGTATTTCAAGATTGATCAGGATAAAGATTTTATTACTGAAGTCTTTGTTGATGATATCATTTTTGGAGGAGATGAAATTTTTTGCATGAAGTTTGTTGATGAAATGTAGAGTGAGTTTTAGATGTCTATGATTGGAGAAATGAAATTATTTTTGGGATTAAAAATTGCTCAGTTAGATAAAGGGATTTTTATATCTCAGTCCAAGTATGTGAAAGAACTACTAAAGAAGTTTGGTATGGGAGATTCAAAGCTAGTTGGTACACCAATGGTGATAGGATGTAAGTTGACACAAGATGATGATTCTCCTAAGAAAAATAAGACTAGATACAGATGCATGATTGGTGGATTGTTGTACTTGACTCAAACTAGACTTGATATCATGAATGTTTTATGCATTGTTGCAAGATTTCAAGCTAATCCTAAGGAATCTCATGTGACTACTATGAAGAGGATTTTTAGATACTTGAAGGGGATAGTTGATTTTGGCCTATGGTATCTGATAGGGAAGGGTTGGATGGAACACTCACTGTTCCATGCTCTAGGTCCTTGTTCTCAAGAACTCCCAGGTGACTCTCCCACCTTAACCTCTAGGCCTTATCTCATGTATAGGTTCCCCTGGTTCTACTAGCCAACCCCACTACCATCAAGTTCTCAACCTACCAAGCCAATCTTGGTGCCTTGCTTCTTTGCTTCCCTTAACCCTTAATCTTCCCTAAAGGTCAGTTGCTCTCAATTCTTAGTTTGTTCTTTGCAGGGGTGTGTGAATGCTTCCAACACCTTCCCACCATCACAAATTGGTGCTAAAAACTCCACCTTGTTCCATTTTTCCATCGCTAACTCCAAACCCTCACCTAGGGTTAAAAAGGCTACAAGCCCTAGAGCCCCAATTAGCCCTCCTAACCCAAGAAAAATGGATGGTTCACCAAACTCTCCCAAAGAACCCCAAATATTTTTAATGGTTTCTTGGTCTTGATACTTGCCACCTCAATATTTTCAAGGTCTCAACCCTAGCTTGATCGTACACAGGCATGTCCTTCAAATTAGCAAATTTAGGGTTTTTAGAGCCATTTCCTGACCACCCGGTGAACTGTTATTTTGTTCTCCCATCAAACGGACTATTGGGACCTCCTCCTTGGTACTAGGCCTCTACAAGGATTCCTTCCACCTTTCTACCATGGGGTTTATCAAGGAAAGGTCACCCCTGCAAGATAAGTGCTTTGCACTTCAAGAGTTTCCTAGCCAGGCACTGTCAAGCTTGCCTAGGAGAAGTCTTCCTTCATGAATACCTGACCCCTAAAGACTCCTACCTCTACTACAGATACATGCATGGAGCCTAGCCACCATTTCCAAGATCCCATACACTAGGTACAGGGGAAGAGTGGACTAGAACTCTATTTCTGATGGTTTCCCAGTTAGAACAACAAAATTAATAAACTAATTAACTAAAATCAAAAACTTGAAATGGTGAAAACAACTACCTACAGACCCAACCAATACTTGGAAGACAATAAAATTACATCTCACACATATATCAATTCCTAGTTATGCCATTAACACACTACCAAGAACAAAAACACAGAAAAATTAACTAATCTTCCTATTGTCCTCACCTATCATTCATGAAACTTTCAAATTACAAAACTTTCAATGCCTTCCAACCTTTCACACAGGTCTTGGCACACCTTATAAAGGTTTCCCAAAGTGGTTATACCTTCCTTGGTCGTACATGTTAGTTACAAGGTGGCAAAAGTGCAAAATGTTCCATTTTGCCATTTTGCCAATTTCCTAGAAACTAACAAATATGAGTGTCTAAACTCCTAAAATTTTCCACTCTTGATAGCTCAGGATAGCTCCTGACAACTCCTAATCAAGGTATTTTATGAAGTCTCTATCTCAATAGAAATGGTCACCATGACCTTATAACTTCAAAATCAAAATTGCCTATGCCTAGTGTTTCCTAGGTGTTTTCTAGGTGCTCCTGCACCATTCTCCTCCTCTCTGCCCAAACATTAAGGAATGGAAGGAGAGGTTAGTGAAATATCAATTCCATGATGCTTGAACTGATCTTCTTGTACCCATGTAGCCTCAGATTCAGGCTTGTTCTTCCACTTGATAGGATGCTCCACATACACTCTCTTCCTTGTAGATTTATGTACTCTGGACTCCAAGATGCTCTCTGCTTGTAGTTTGTCCTTAGTAGGTAATGCTATGTTTCTAAATTCCTTGAAGACCTCTCTACTGGTCTGAGCTATATCATTGACTGATCCCTTATATTTGATCAAATCTGTAACATTGAATACTGGTGAAATTCCCAAATCAGAAGGTAACTCCACCTTGTATGCATTCTTTCCATACTTGGCTAATATATTGCATGGTCCTACTCTTTTCATTTGCAACTTGGTTGACATTCCCTTCTGCAACCTTGATTTGATAAGGTGAACCATAACAAAGTCTCCTACTGCAAATTGCACGTCCTTCCTTCACATGTCTACCTTGTCTTTCAATTTTTGAGTAGCCTCGATGACTGTCCTCTTTACCTGCTCCTGAATCTCCTTCATTGTTTGAGTGAAGTCTTCAGCATGTCCACTCCTATTATCCATAGCTTCTAGATCCCTGAGCTCACATATCCCTCTTTGGGTGCACTCCATACACAATCTCAAATGGACTCTTACCTGTGGTCCAGTTGACACTATCATTGTAAGCATACTCAGCCTATGAGATTACCATATCCCAAGTCTGTCCATATTCTTTAGTTAGACACCTTAGTAGGTTACCTAGCACCCTGTTAACCACCTCTATTTGACCATCTGTCTGAGGATGGTAAGCTGATCCAAAGGATAGGTTGGTACCCAATCTGCTCCATAGAGTCTTCCAAAAGTGACTCATGAATTTAACATCCCTTTCTGAAACAATTCTTAAAGGTAATCCATGAATCCTAACAGTCTCCTTCAAGAAAAGGTGAGCAATGTAGCTAGCTACATGAGTGGTTTTGCAAGGAATAAAGTGACTCATTTTGCTGAATCTGTCCACCACTACATACACATTATCAAAACCAGTCTTGGTCTTAGGGAGTCCTACCACAAAATCCATGCTCACACACTTCCATGGTCTGTTAGGAATGGGTAAGGGTTGATATAGGCCAGCATTACTAGCTCCTCCCTTAGCTTGCATACACACAACACATTGCTCGACATATCTCCTGACATCTCTTGCCAACTTAGGCCAATAGTAGAACCTTTGCACTAGTTCTAATGTCTTATTGATTCCAAAATGTCCACTAAGACTACCATTATGCTTTTCCTGAATGAGGTTTTCTCTCATTGACCCTCTTGGAACACATAATTGATTCCCTTTAAACAACAATCCACTTTGCAAAGTATATTCTGAGTATTGGCTATGAAAATGATTCTCAATGTTAGAACATACCTTGTAGGCCTCTGAGAAATCTTCATCCTACCCATAGAGATCTTTGAAACTCTCTATGCCAATGCTCTTGATCTGTATTTCTTGGACTGTCAGTAATATTCTACTCAATGCATCTGCTACCTTGGTCATTTGTCCCTTCTTGTGCTTGATGGTGAAAGTAAAAGCTTGGATGTACTCCATCCACTTCAAGTGTCTATTTCTCAACTTCTCCTGGGTGTTGATATAACTAAGTGCCTGATTGTCTGTAAAGACCACAAACTCCTTGGGTAGAAGGTAATGCCTCCACTTCCTAAGTGATTGAACCAAAGCATAAAGTTCTAGATCATAGGTAGAGTACTTCTTCTTGGCTTCATTGAGATTTTCACTGAAGAAAGCTATGGGTCTGCCCTCTTGACTAAGCACTCCTCCTACTGCAACTCCACTAGCATCACACTCCACAGTAAACAATTTGTCAAAGCTTGGAAATAAGAGAATAGGTTGAGTTGCCACTTCTTGTTTCAGTTTCTCAAATCCTTTCTCAGCTTTTAGAGTCCACACAAATTTAGTTTTCAAACCATCCTTGATTGTTTCTAACACTGGTGCACATATACCACTAAAGTTTCTTATGAATTTCCTATAAAACTGAGCCAATCCATGGAAACTTCTTACCTCTGTCCTTGTTGTTGGTGTAGGCCAATTTAGGATAGCTTCCACCTTGCTTGGATCCATTTTCAATGATCCTTGAGACACTACAAAACCCAAATATATCAGCTCTTGTTTAAAGAATTCACACTTATCTAGGTTGATGGCTAACTTCTCCTCTTGCAATCTTCTAAGAACCATCTCCACATGTTTAAGGTGTTCTTCTACTGTCTTGCTGAAGATGAGTATATCATCAAGATATACAACCACAAATATCCCTTTTAAAGTCTTTGAGCACTTCATTCATGAGCCTCATGAATGTACTAGGGGCATTAGAGAGGCAAAACAACATAAATCTCCACTCATACAACCCATCTGTTGTCTTGAATGTTGTTTTCCACTCATCTCCATCCTTGATTCTGATATGATGGTATCCACTCTTGAGATCCAATTTGGTATAATATTGAGCTCCTCCAAGACAATCCATCAAGTCTTCAATTCTAGGAATGGGGAACCTATACCTGATTATGATCCTATATTGCTCTAGATTCAGTGCATAATCTCCACTTGCCTCCTTTCTTAGTTGCTAAGACTACTAGTACTATACATGGGCTGATGCTCTTTCTAATCAAGCCTTGATCCAACAATTCTTGCACTTGTCTAGCTACCTCTAGTTTCTGATCTGGTGTAAGCTTATATGCTGCTTTGTTAGGCAATGATGCTCCAGGTATGAAGTCAATCTGATGACTAATGGCCCTTTTAGGGGGTAAAGTTGCAGGTGTACCATCACTTACTATATCCTTATACTTCTCAAGAAAATTTTGGACTACTCCGGGTATGACTGGTTTTTCAGTCTTATCTTCCTCTTTGGACTGCAACAAGACTACATATCCTTCACCTCCATTATGTAGGGTGTTAAGGAACTCCTTCCCACTACTTAGTAGAACACTTGGTTCCTTTGACTGTCCTTCATCTTCTTCTGATAGTGACTGCAACTTAAAGGTCTTCCCATCCTTCTTAAATGAAATTGTATTCTCCTTTCCATCATAGATGGCACTCATATCATATTGCCATGGTTTTCCCAATAGTATAGGACATGCATCCATGGGTAATACATCAAAAACTAGCTTATCTTTGTACCCTTCAATAGAAAACTCCATCGTTACTTGCTCATTGACAAGAACACTTTGCCCTTTGTTCAACCATGTCACTTTGCAGGGGTTAGTGTGGGGTACCTTTTCCAATTTTAGCTTCTTTACTACCTCTTCAGAGATAATATTATCTGTTGAACCTGAATCTACAATGACCTTGCATACTTTCCCAAGTATCTTGCATCTCACTCTAAATAGAGCCCTTCTTTGTTTTGGTTCTTCCTTGACCGGTTGTCTGATCAAGACTCTCCTAAACATCAGATTCTCCCCCATTTCATATTCAATATGACTGATCTCAGGTGATTTGATGCTCATGGTGTCCTCTTGTGCATATTCCACCCTCTTCTCAGCATTTGAAGATGATGCTTTCTCCGGGCACCTATAAGCTGGATGGCCTACTTGACCACAATGGTAATATTTCATGGTAGCAATGTATGAATTGCTCCTGCCTGCTCCTCTTCCTCTGTTTGATCCTCCTTGAGAACCTCTACCTCTTCCATAACCTCCTCTAGAAGATGTTTCACCTCCATGCTCTGTGAGTGTAGATTCACCTTGGTTTCTTTTCTCATTGCCTCTACCTTGGTAGCCACCTCTATGTCCTCTTTGATCTCTTTGATCTCTGCCTTTGCCTCTAGTCTTAGAAGCCTGATCATGTTTCCTCTTGCTTCTTTCCTCAATCTTGATAGCTAACAAACAACATTGATGTACTATCTTAGGACTTGGAAGAGTCATCTCTTCTTGGATGTTCCACTTCAAATCGTTCAAGTACCTAGCTACTTTGAGACTTTCATATTCTGAGACATTGGACCTCATACAAAGTTTTTGAAACTCCTCCGTGTAGGTGTTCACATCCTAGTCTCTTTGCCTCAAGCTTTGCCTCTTCTTGTGTAACTGAATCTCATAGTCATCTTGTATGTAAGCTTCTCTCACTTTGGCCACCATACCTTTCCAAGTTGAAATAGGCCTCTTTCCTTCCTTTTCCCTCTCTGTCTGAATGAATTTCCACCATGTCAAGGTAGATCCTCTCAATCTAGACCTGGCCACCTTCACCCTCTATGCTTCAATGACTCCATCACATTCAAAATGGTTCTCCATGTCTTCTATCCAATCTATGACCAAATCAACTTCCAATTTTCCACTAAATAGTGGTATACCTTCAAGTGCCTTCCCACTCAAAGCTTTCAATGCCTTCAAGAAAGGCTCCTCTTGCAGAATAGGGTCAGGTTCAGGGGTCTTGTCTTCCTCTGCAACCTCTTCAATCTTTGGTTCCCTGCCCTCCAATCTATCACTGACCTCATCGGCCTTAATTTGGACATTGTTCAATGCTTCCTCAAGTTGAGCTAGTCTTTCTCTCAACCTCCTATTATCTTCCTCCTGATCTTCAACCTTCTTTGCAAATTCAATTTTGGTCAACATAGTTGTGGAACCACTGGATTCAAATTCTGACATACACCATTCACTCCCAAATCTTTAACTTGCTCTGATACCAATCTGATAGGGAAGGGTTGGATGGAACACTCACTGTTCCATGCTCTAGGTCCTTGTTCTCAAGAAATCCTAGGTGACTCTCCCACCTTAACCTCTAGGCCTTATCTCATGTATAGGTGCCCTTGGTTCTACTGGCCAACCCCACTACCATCAAGCTCTCAACCTACCAAGCCAATCTTGGTGCCTTGCTTCTTTGCTTCCCTTAACCCTTAATCTTCCCTAAAGGTCAATTGCTCTCAATTCTTAGTTTTTTCTTTATAGGGGTGTGGTAATTCTTCCAACACCTTCCCACCATCACAAATTGGTGCTAAAAACTCCACCTTGTTCCCTTTGTCCATTGCTAACTCCAAACCCTCACCTAGGGTTAAAAAGGCTACAAGCCCTAGAGCCCCAATTAGCCTTCCTAACCCGAGAAAAATGGATGGTTCACCAAACTCTCCCAAAGAACCCTGAATCTTTTCAATGGTTTCTTGGTCCTAATACTTGCCACCTCAATATTTTCAAGGTCTCAACCCTAGCTTGACCATACACAGGCATGTCCTTCAAATTAGCAAATTTAGGGTTTTTAGAGCCATTTCCTGACCACCCGGTGAACTGTTATTTTGTTCTCCCATCAAACGAACTGTTGGGACCTCCTCCTTGGTACCAAGCCTTTTCAAGGCTTCCTTCCACCTTTCTACCATGGGGTTTATCAAGGAAAGGTCACCCCTACAAGCTAATTGCTTTGCACTTCAAGAGTTTCCTAGTCGGGCACTGTTAAGCTCGCTTAGGAGAAGTCTTCCTTCATGAATACCTGACCCCTAAAGACTCCTACCTCTACTATAGATATAGTAATGGAGCCTAGCCACCATTTCCAAGAGCTCATACACCATGTACAGGGGAAGAGTGGACTAGAACTCTATTTCTGACGGTCTTCCAGTCAGAACAGCAAAAGAAAGAAACTAATTAACTGAAATCAAAAACTTGAAATGGTGAAAACAAATACCTATAGACCCAACCAATACTTGGATGACAATCACATTACATCTCACATGTATATCAATGCCTAGTTATGCCATTAACACACTACCAAGAACAAAAACACAGAAAAATTAACTAATCTTCCTACTATCCTCGCTTGTCATTCATGAAACTTTTAAATTACAAAAACTTTCAATGCCTTCCAACCTTTCACATAGGTCTTGGTACACCTTATAAAGGTTTCCCAAAGTGGTTATACCTTCCTTGGTTGTACATGTTAGTTACAAGGTGGAAAAAGTGAAAAATGTTCCATTTTGCCACCTTTGCCAATTTCCTAGAAACTAAAAAAAATGAGTGTCTAAACTCCTAAAATTTTCCACTCCTGATAGCTCAGGATAGCTCCTGACAACTCCTAATCAAGGCATTTTATGAAGTCTCTATCTCGATAGAAATGGTCATGATGACCTTATAACTTCAAAATCAAAATTGCCTATGCCTAGTGTTTCCTAGGTGTTTTCTAGGTGCTCCTGCACCAGTATCCTAAAGAAGATGATTTTACTTTGAGTGCTTTTACTGATGCTGATTGGGTAGGAGATGTGAATGACAAAAAGAGTACTAGTGGTGGTGCATTTTTCTTGGGAAAAAAGTTGATTTGATGGTTAATTAAGAATCAAAATGCCATTTATGTATCTACTGTAGAGGCAAAATACATTGTTGTTGCTAAAAATTGTTCTCGAGTATTATGGATGAAGAAGATGTTGAAAGATACCATATTTGTGTATGATGAACCTATTGCTATATTTTGTGATAATTCAAGTGCTATTAAAATTTCTAATAATCCAGTGTTGCATTCAAAAACCAAGCATATATCCATCAAGTTTCACTTTTTCAGAGAGAAGGTGAGTGAGAAGGAAGTCAGACTGGAATATGTGCCTACTAAGGAAAAAATTGCAGATATCTTTATCAAGCCCTTGCCTAAGGATACTTTTGAGTATCTCAAAGGGAAGCTAGGGGTGATTACCCATCCTAATCAAAACTAAGGTGCATTGACTTGCATCAATCTATGTATTTCATAGTGATATCTTAATCCAGATTGATGTTGTGGTGGCTGCTACTCGGGGGGAGTATTCAGATGTTCATAAATGTGGTTCAAAGATTGTGTGGAGAAAGATACACATTATCTTTTTCATTTATGTCAAAGGGGGAGAAGAGTCATGTGAAAAACTATGAATTATCTGAGGAGAAGAGTCAAAATCTAAGGGGGACCAAGTGCTAAGAGAAAATTGTGTTGATAGTGTTTTTTCACATCATGTGTTTCCATCAAGTCAAATGGGGAGATTATTGGATGTTGCTGATATGTGGTTGTCATTGATGTCAACACTATTGGAATTAATGCATTACAGGTTGTATATGTCGAGGATATTGAGAAAATTGTAATAAAATAAGCTGCAGGTTGTCAGTGAGGAAGTGAAGTTCAATATGTTGGCTAGCTCAGTATGTTGATGATCAGAGGTTGTGGATTAAAGGTTTTGTTGTTGAGTATATCTAGTTTATTGATCTTAAGTTTCATAGATCCGCATGAAGATTTTATCTAGTGATGAGTATTTGTGTCCTGACAATTTTTCTATTGGTTCAGTTGGTGTTCCTGAATAAAGGTGATGTAATTCTAGTAAGTTTAGTTGTTGCGGATGCTTCTCTAGTGATTCATGATGCTTGTGGATGTTTTCTAGATCATGCTATATTTGTGTTGTACATCTGCATTGATCATTGTGCTCGCGATTGGCGATTTTCTTTTGTGTTTTCATGTTTTTCATGTTCATGGCCGACAGGGTGATTGTAGCGTGTTGTGGATCTTCAAGGAATAATTATTGAAGATTTTTCATGTTCTAGGATGTTTTTTTGGGTCCTCACTATGTTGTGGATGACATTGGTTGATTCGCATTGATAATCATTTATGTTTTGGACTGACAGTTTGTATTTATTTTATATTTTATTGAAGCTGACATGTAGATGATATTATTCTTGGTTGCGGATATATATGAAAAATTGTTTACATAATTTGAGACAAGAGACATGTGAAATGTGTGAAGCATGAGTGCTATGTGTGAATAAATTTCATATCTTTCGAAGGAAGAAGAAAAGTGTGAAGAAGAGTGAGCAGAAGAAAGAGTGTTCATGTGCTTAACCGAAAATGTAATAAGGCATTAGCAGATGTTATTTTTTGTTTACATCATTTGAGACAAGCGACATGTGAAATGTGTGAAGCATGAGTGCTATGTGGGAATAAAGTTTAGATCTTTCAAAGGAAGAAGAAAATTTTGAAGAAGAGTGGGCAGAAGAAAGAGTGTTCATGTGTTTAACCAAAACTGTAATCAGGCATTAGCATATTTTATTTTCTTAGTTCAAAATCTCTTAGATGGATTTAATTTGAATGTGATTGTAAGACAGTGTGTCTTCCTTTGGGAATTAAGCATTTTTGTATTTGAGAAATGAGCTCTAGGAAATGTGCCTGAATGCATGTGCATTCCCTATTTACTATACTTTTAACAGAGTATAAACTTGTGGATTAACCTCCACTATGGGTTTTTCCCTAACAGGGTTTCCACACAAAAATCTTGTTATGTGTGTTTCTGATGTGGTGATGATTTTTTCTTTCATGTTTAATTATCATATCTAAGAATAAGTTTAACAAGTATAATCTCTAAGACAACTGATTCAGCCCCCCCTCTCAGTTGTCTGCCCTTGTGTTGCCAATAGTGATATACTTTATGAGAGTGAAACAAACCTGGTCCCACAATCGTGGGGGAGTTTCTCTTTCAAAGCCAAACTAGGAGTGGATAGGTTTTTTGTTTCCTTTAAAGAAGACATTAAGGCTTTCATTGTTCTGAGCCTTGGTGTGCTTAGGATACTTCTTCCTAGTACAAGAGAGCCCCGTCGTCTGTGCAATCACCATCTCATTGACCTCAAACGAGATACCACCCATGGTAACCCTTCTTTCTTTCTAGGATCTCATGAATTACACTGACATCCTCAGATCATGGCTAACCAAGCTTTCCATTAAAGGCATCATCCTACCTTCGACATAGATGTTCAAAACCAGCAGGTCCTTATAGAATTCCCCACAATTGTTCATCTTTGTCCTCACCTTGTCACCACCCATTTTACCACTCTTCACCCTACAAAACCAAGAAACCTATGAGAGAAAAAGATTATAATTTTGGTTAATGTGAGAGGTCACCCAAACACCTCTTCTTTTAAGCCAACCAAGAAGGCTTTGGGAACTCAAGATAATATTTAGGACACACACTTTAAGAGTTAAATCCAAAAAGGAAATCTCTGTGAGCCCATTAATGAAAATATTTAAACACTTGTTGCCAGGTTTATGAAAAATGATGACATTGGAAGGTTTTCCTTCCACATAGCCATTGCACAAGTACCGATGATGGTTGGTCATGGGGCCAAATTTAGACTTCCCTAAATATCTACCTTTTATCATTCAAAATTTTTTAGTGGGGTTGATAAGACAAAGCAAGCGCTTCACACCATAATTATTAGTCACATAAAATTTGAATTTGGAAATTCATTAAGATATGTGAAGGCTGAGACAAGACCTTAAATAAAGATTGTGTATGGCCTGATCCAACTTGGTCATTACCCCATTTTACTCCCCACTAATCCTCATAATTTCTCTATAATTTCTATCTCCACCCCATTATTCAAAATTTTCCACAAATTAGACACCTCAACATTAATCTTTTTCCACATCAGCGAAAAAGAAAATATGTGGACCACCCAAAAAGCCATGAAAAACGTAAATTTATATATCATCATGTAAGCTAGATGTTCCCTACTCCTTGAGGATGATACCTTGTATTCCTGACGGTAGGTTCCCCATATTCCTCCAAAACTTAGAATCTCTCCAATGGGAGCCTAGGTTAGCCAGGGCATCAACAACTTGATTACCCTCCCTACAAATGTGACTTACAATCTTCATTTCTAGCTTCGAGACCAAACGATTTATGTCTAACAAGATATCCCTGGTACTCCATCCTAATAATCTACCCAAATTTACAGAGTCATCCACCAACTTAGAATCCCCTTCTATGTGTAGTTTCTTTATCCCCATAGTTATAGCTAACTAGATTCCCTTTCTTTAATAGTCATGGAGGTTAGAATCCCTATACCCCTGAGTAACCAACCACAAACCTACCCCCGCAGTCCCTAATAATACCCCCTATGCTTTCCCTACTTGGGTTTCCTTTGGAAGAATCATCAAAATTGAGTTTATGCCACCCACGATCTGGGGGTTTCCAGATAGTGTCTTGTCTAGCCTAGGACTAAGAGTTGTCAAAGGAGTTGACCTCAAGATTCTGGTTCCAAGCTTTATTCCATTTTGATCTCCCATTCAGTAGGAGCTTTGATATATGTTATATATAAATATTAAATATTAATATTATATTAGTATTGTAAGAGAGGGGGACCAACCACGTCAAGGCTCACGGTCACAGAGAGCCAAGAGCAGAGGGCTAGCCTAACTTACCTCACTTTAAAGGGATGTTCTAAAATGGGGATCGAGAATGATGAGGACTATAAGGTCCTTCAATCACTCTGCACGTCCGAAATCTAATTTGGGGCTAGGCAAGCCAATTTTTGGGTTCAACATTGTACCTCAGGTAGCTCTCTGCCTGAGGACAAAAGAGCGGTTCTGGGATGACAACATGGCATGCTGGTGTCTCTCAAGTGCGTTGGTAAACCAAGTATATGGTAAAGGAATAAAATAGAATTATAAAATAGAAAAGGTACAAAGAAATATGGTAAAACAAGTATATGAGAGCTAAAGTGACAAAGATGATCTCACCAAGGTGCTAGTTTTCCAGCTAGCTCTGAAAAGTGTGTCCACCTACACACAAGAAAGAGGGGAAAATTATTGGGGATGTATAGGGGTCTACCTTAGTCAGACCCTCATTTTGGTGTTTCCACCTCCATGGATAGCTAGATAGAAACGAGAGAGAAATGTATGATAAAGAAGTAAAGAAATAAAGTACACAAATAACACTACAAAAAAGTAAATAGCTACTCAACCAAATCATAAAGGAGAGGAGCGAAACATCACCACCTCCACCAAGAGCTCACTATCCAATGGAGGAGAAGGAAGGCTTGAACAATCACCATAACCTCGACTGTGATGAAGGGAGATATTGCAAAACCTCAAGCTGACGTTGTGATGGCTTGCTTCACACTTGTTTTATGAAGTTGATAGAGTGTTGGAGTGCTGCTTGAGAATGAAGAGAATGTTGGAAGTGCTAAGAGAATGCCAATATATTGCTTACAGATGAGAATTTCCAAGAGAGATCCCAGTTGAATGAGAAAGAGATGAATTTTGAAGGAGAAGAGGGAAGAATCTATCATTTTTGGGGTCAGTTAGTCAAAGGGGGATGTTACAAATCGACCGCAATCGAAAGTGCAATGCCTTTGCCAACTTTAGATGAAGGAATCCATCAGGGATGCAAGCGCACCACGCGGATGTGTGCGTGCCGCACACACGCCCCCTACAAATATTCTTATATCTACACAAAGGGAAAATGCCAAGTGGAAGGAAGGCAACTTGCTAATGTGGAATTTTTCCTTGAGATTTGGTTTTCTAAGGTGAGGATGTGTAAAAGGGGAATTTTCATGAGGGGTGCAAATTCGCTCATATACAAATATATAATATATAATAATATATTAATAAATTAATATACATTATATATATCCCACTCTCCCTCTCTCCCTCTCTCACTTTCACACTCCCTCTCTCTCCCTCCCTCTCCCTCTCTCCCACTCTCCCACTCTCCCTCTCTTCCTCTCAATTCTTTCCCTCTCTCCCTCTCTCTCTCTCTCCCACTCTTCCTCCCTCTCTCCCTCTCCCTCTCTATCCCCCTCTCCCTCTCTCCTTCTTAGTTCTTTCCCTCTCTCTCTCTCTCACATACACACACACACACACACCCTCCCTCTCTCCATCTTCATCTCTCTCTCACTCACTCACTCTCCCTCTCCATATCCATGTCTCTCGCCCCTC
>CM021102.1:841450442-841596493 GCA_007115665.2 Sequoiadendron giganteum
TGACTAGCCTATGAGCATCCAGGAATAGGCTAACAATCACTAGAAAGTGTAGTGCTAAAAATGGGGACATTACAGCCTCTATGCTGGCATTAAAATCATTTTCTATTGGATTCAGCTCTTCTTCTTCATGTGATAGCTCAACTCTAGGCAAAAATGTGGGTCTAGGTGTTGATCCAAATGGAACTTTGTTGTTATGTGTGTGATTTTCAGACCCATTATGATTTGAATTACCACCTTCTGCTCCATTATTTAGTGCAAATCTGATCGGATTGTTTGAATTATTCATGTTCTGCAACATATGGAGGAGTATTTGTGTTGTTTTCTCTTGCTGTTTTGTCATTTGCTCCTGCCAGTCTGCAATTTGCTGCTATATTCACATGAAAGCTTCCTAGTTCTCATCCCAATCTAAGATCCTTTTTCCTTTTGTCTTCTCTTCTAAACCCTAATTATCGTGATTCAACTTCTAATTTATTTTTCTCCTTTTCCAAGGCTCACTGATCCCTTTGGCTCAGCTGTATACACAAATCTTACCCAGCAGGCTGGCATGACTGTCTGCTCTGATACCAATGTAAAGATCCTAGTGTTTCCAATTATTATTCTAATCAAATTTGGCAAGGCGAATTCAGAATTAGGTCTAAAAAGATAAAATTAGAATAATATCTGCACAATGTTGACAGAAGTATAATAAATGTTTGATTGTTACTTCAACTTCATACAAAACACAATGGAAATAATAGCTCAAAACTCCACTTTCTATTTGCAAGTATAATGTAAATAATTTTTTTCAGAATAAACCAAAAATCTGAGAAATGAATGTACAGAATTATTTTTTGCTGCTAGAATTGTAATGAAGGATTGTGTATTCTTTGACCTGATCAGGCCCGATTCCTAGATATTATGATCTGTATGAGCTTGTGGGAGAAATCTGAACACTCAGCAGCACAATCACCTGATGAAATAGAAGTTCACTCCCACACTCACTCCAGGATGAAAGATTGAGGCATGAAACTCTCAATTAGTCACCTCTTAGGTCGCTGATCTCCTTGTGCTCAGATCTGTGTCTCATTTGCCAATGTCCGATCTGATGCAGTCTAGCAATCACTTCAAGGATCTAGCCAAACTCTTCCTTAGTTTGGCTTTTAGTCTGGAAACCCAGGTTGAGATGGGTTGTGCCTGGGATTTTTGGGCTCCAAAGCAGGTCTATCACAACAGTTCTTACACCATAGTGCCCTAAATTAAAATTAAGACTTTGGCGCCCTTTGGAATTTAAATTTGATTAGTGTATATGTATATATATTTTATTTATTGAATTACATATATTTTATATTATAATACTTATTAAATAGTATTTAAAAATACTTTTGTAAATTAAAGTGCACTGCTGCTGGTCGGCCCTAGGAGGAAGGGGACATGAAAATAACTATGAAGGCAAGAACATGACAATGTTGAATCAATGCTCAACAATATTTTTGATGAAGTCAAATAACTTGCATGAAGAGCACCAAATCTAAGAGATTTAGTGGAAATCTAAGTTTACTCATTTTCTTTAACTCTAATGCTGGCCTCCAATACTTTGACAACAGGCAAATCTAAAATTACAAGCAACTCCCATCTGAGGACTGAAAGTTATAGGAATATACCTCAAGGGCTAAATTGAATAATTATGATTTTATGAAGGAGCACATGAGGAGCACTGAAATTTTGTTAGTACTTGCTAGTTGAAGATAGAACTTAGACAAAAGGATCTATCAAGATTAGGTGTGATATTCACCTTGCCAATCATATGAATTTTTTGTAACATTTACTTCTTCGTAGTTGGTATAATGTATGTGTCTCCAAGAACCATATGTGTCTCCAAGAATCATGGAATGGGCTAATGGGATGCCCATGTGAGGGTAGAGACATTATTTAATTCTTATGTACTTTCCAAATACTTGGAAATATTATTGCAAGAAGGCAATAGATAGGGGAGTTACATGGGAAAGGTCAAACTTGAGAGATAGTGGAGCATCTTCCTATTTAGTGGATGAGGTGTAATTAGTGCTTCATGGGGGAGTGTTTGGGAATTACCATTGCCCATTATGGCTACTTTGGTCAAAGATGCTTGTGTGTAGAGTTACTTTCTATTTTGGAGGCCACTCTCATGTATCAGGTTGTAATATCTTTTACAGTGGTATTTGGGACCATGTTTGGGCACATGGTATAGTTTTATGGTGGTTTTCTAGATCTCCTTGAATCTATATATTGAGGGCTTGGCATGGAGATTGCATTATACAGGTTAGAAGTAAGGTTACTCTGCCAGAATGTTGTCAGACTTATGAAAGAAGTTGGTGTGTTGACCCAAAAGGGTTTTCCCAATGTATATCAATGTTCTTGTGGTTTGAATATTTTTATTGCTGTTCTTATTATTTCCATTTCATAATTTATCAAATATATATTAATGGAATTTGATTGCTAAATGTTAATATTTTTTTGTGCCATTTATGTTGTTTCTCAGCAAGATCAAGAATATGTATGCCACTTCTGACCTAAACAAACCAACTCATAACTATGCTGTAAATGATTACACAAAGACTTCAGATTGACAAAAATCAACCTTTCAAATGCTGCTTGCATTACGTGGCAGCTGGATAATACAGTGCTACATAAATTGTAGAAATTGCAAAAGAGAAGGAAGCTATAACCAAAGTAGAATATGGTAGCCAGTAGGGTCATCATTGGTCCCTTGCATTGGCAACAAGCTATTCTTGGAGAGGCTCGGATGGTTAAGTATGCAAGGAAATACCATAAACTAAGATTTATTGCAATCGTTTTCTTTTGGAAATGAAGATATATATTACTTTTCTAAAAAAATACTTGCCTTTGCACCTAGAAATGCTTGGCAATTTAAGGACTGGCTTAGCTGAGCATATTACAACTAGAATTGAGTTCTATAAAAAAGATCATACACTTTGCAAATTAATGCAAAAGAAGATATGCTAGCTCTCCTTGACTTTGTGGTGGAAAGAATCTCTCAAGAAGCATCACATGGTAACTATTTGTTTTGTTGAGATTAATACAAAATCTATGGTATGTCCCCAGAAATAGAGATTTCAGAATCCAATTGAACAACTCTAGGTCACAGGACCTTAAACTTAGTAACCAAATCCATATGATATCTATAATTACATAAGAGAAGGTTCAATTGTAGATATTGAGAATCATAAACAAGAAACAACATACAAGTTGCCAGGCGTCAACTGTCTTCATCGCTGGTTCTTGAGATAGCTTCATGTTTTCCATTAGATATGTACTGAATAAAGAATTTGAAAACAATTAGCAATGCAATAGAAAAGAGTATTGCTAAATCAAATCAATTTTTCATGTGTTCTAGTTCATTATTTTTTTACATAAAAACAATTTCAGAAGGGATCGAGTTTAAGGTTTTTGCTATGCAAACCAATTAAGAGAAAAGAATCTGTCTATGCTCAGTCCAGTTTGACATTGGTTGCATGCTTCTTACAACTAATATAAGTGTTTTCTGTGGCAGCCTTGGAACTTTGAAGGCTGTCTTCAGTAAACTATGACTTGAATTACAGCAAATGCTAAAATAAAATATTGTTTAAGCATTTGGTGATAAAGATTGAGGTTTAACAACATCCAGAATGAAAGCAACCACTCCTTTTTGTGCTGCAGTGGTACATGGCATCATTTTAGTCAAATACTGAATTGCAAGGCAGACTGTGTTGCACTCTCTCATGCTAGTTTAGTGATTTTAAAACTCCATAATCAGTTAAAAGTCAAAGCTAATCAATTATCTCATTTAAAATGCATTAAGTTTAAGGTTACAAACTTTAAATTAGCCTTGTAACAGACTAAGCTGTTAATGTGTTTAAAGTTATTCAAAAATTGCACCCCAACATCATGAAGATAGGTAGAAAAAAAATTAAGTCCTCCCACACTAATCTAAGGCCTAAAGGTTAGGTTTTGCTCCACAACATAGAATTTTATCAGAGCATAAAATCTCAAGCTTCCTCTGGTAGGGGATTAGCCTTGTAACAGACTAAGCTGTTAATGTGTTTAAAGTTATTCATAAAGCAGATACAAAAATTGCACCCTAACATCATGAAGATAGGTTGAAAAAAAATTAAGTCCTCCCACACTCATCTAAGGCCTAAAGATTAGGTTTTGCTCCGCAACATAGAATTTTATCAGAGCATAAAATCTCAAGCTTCCTCTGGTAAGGGATTGCAGTCCACAGTTAAAAATACAAATGATAAGTAACCTAGTCTCACAATAATTCAGACACAGATAACAACAGGAGGTTTCATGAGGCAAATCTTAGGGTTCATTAAGTCTAAAGATGGTAATTGATACAGAAATACAGTGCATAATGGAATGAAAGTCCCCAACGGGCACAAGAACATATTTCCAGTATGCAGAAAGAAAAACTAGAATTGTAGAATATTAGTAGAAAGATCACACTAGAAGAGTGGCATTGTCTAAGCTTTAAAAGGCAGAAAATTATTCTCAAGTTCAATAATTTTAATAAATCAAGAAAGCTTGTTATGGTCTCTATAAATAAGAGGAAACTAACAATGACGGTGTTAGCATTTTAATTTGTTCTTTTTAGAACAACTCAAATTAGAATAGTATGTGAGGAAATCCTCTCTTCAAATTTGCAGGGGAAGCTCCCTGATTTAAACCACTCCTCAAATCTAAACAATAAACAAGTTTGCTACCTATGCACACTGTACAATTTTATCATCTAGGGTTTTGTATGAAAGTGAAATATTTAAAGAAAACTAGACCTATCTTTTTGATCTTGGAGGTTGGAGCACAAGACTTGCAAAGTTCTTACCTCACTATGAAGATTTTATGTTATGCAATTGAACAACAATATGAACTAGAAACAAATGTAATTCAATGGCTAAAACAGAGACCAATGATTTTGTATTCAACAGAATTGATTTAACACAAGAAACATTCTACAAACAATATGAAATGCAATGGCAGATTGAAGGTAGCAATTTACAAAGTTAAAAGAATACAATGTTACTCGTGAGGAAAGAAAACAAGCATTAAACAAAGTTGAACACTGATCTTTTTGTTACTATCTTATCAAATGTCACAATAAAACACAATAATTTGACTTCAAAGTTGAATGAAAAATTCTACAGCATAAGTCTTGAACAAACTCTCATTACAATCTATGTACTCAAGGCACTTTTTTATAAGCTCAACCTGAGACAGCTTATAGGGGAAAATTAGAATAAAATAACCCTAAAAAGCTCCTGTTTTAAAACTAAACTCATCCCTATCTTGTGAACTAAGGAAATAAAAAATTTAAATAAAATTAAAAGAAAAATACATAAGAATTACAGTTAGCCAAAAATAGGCTTTCACTTTTATAAAAACAAACTAATGGCCCCAAAATAGAAAATAGTTAAAAATGACTATCTTGAATTACCAAATTTTATTTAAGCATCTGAATTTGAATTATCTAGAGACTTAGGAGATGGTGCACAATCTTTTTCCCTTGCCAATTGAACTCTATTTAATAATTCTCTGATTTCAATGATTGGAGGCTTCCACATTGATTCTTCTTAATCCAACTAGTTCTGAACAAAGCTTCTGTTGTTCATAAACAATATCTGGTACCCAGGCAACTTAAGTCTATATGCAGCAATTCTAACTATAATATTCATCAATTCATCCATACTGCTGATATTGAAGGCTGACCCTCCCAATTGAGTTGTGACTAGCTGCTCAAAATTACTCTTCACTGCATCCTGATTATCTTCAATAAATGGGACTAGTAGAGGTGTGTACAAAGATGAATATCCTGCTTATCAATTTTTAGTTTCTCTATGTTCTCCTTAATAATTTTCAAATCATGCTCCTGTAACTCAATTAACATTTGGCAACTAGCTATCCACTTTAGAATATTAGGACTTTCAAGATTCACTATCATCTTCAATCTCATCAACTCTTCTACTCCCCAAAACTCCTTTGGCTCTAAACTAGGCAGAATGCCACTACATGATGAAAAACTCAGTCATGGAGCATTCTAACCTAATAGACTGTTGAATAGTATGTTGGATCTCCTTCAAAAAATTGAACAAATCATCAATTATTCTCAACCCATCTTCATAAATATTCCCAATCCACTGTTGAACTATTCTTCCATGTGATACCAACTCGTCAAGTTGTTTCCTTTGAGGCCCCTCATCCAGCCTTGGTGGTGAACTCGTTTTTGGCTCTAATACTGGGTTAACAAGATGAGCAATGTATGCTTTCAACTATATGCTTCCTACCTTCAACTTTGCCTTTACTTCACCATCTTTTTCTAACATTTCTTGAGCATTTTCTATGGCAAAGTCTAATAAATCAATGTTCCACTGCTTGTTTATAGGTCCTAAGTTGGCCTCTAAAAACTAGAAATCAACAGCCTACATATCTTGGACATTTTTATCCATAGGAGGAACAATGGTTCTAGAAATAATATGGCCTTCCTCATTCTTCTTTAACCTTGTTTTTCTTTTGGCCTTCTTTGTCTTTTTCCTCTATAATTAGATTGAAAACTGCCTCCAAGTTAAGTGGAGGTGCAACCACTTCTCTTCTTGCTCAAAGTTTCTTGGATCCATTCTTCATTACAAGTACTTAGTCTCATAGTATGTACCTCCATGGCTGCAATTTCTTTACTTAACTGAATTATTGGAGTTGGAGATGTATGGATGGGAGACTTGAGAACTTCAAGAATTATCTCTAGTTGAGCAGGAAGTGGAGACAGAAAAGTTGCTACTGCTGCCTCAAGAACTAGAGAATGGCTTATGTGAATTAGTGAAGGGGATCTTACTTTGTTTTAGAAACTAATTTTGGCTTCTCAGTCCTTGAACTTATTGCAAATGAATATAAATTATAAAACATATGGAAACAATGAGCAAATGATTTTTGAGGAGTCGTGGCAATGTATACAATGGATAGTTCAAAACCAACTAACAATCAAAACTGGCTAACTCCCTTACAACCGAATAATATTGTCTAATTATAATGTTGCAATATTTATTCTAACAAAAATTCCTTCATTTCTTTTCTGATCCTCAACACTAACATCTGAATCTCTAGGAGTCAACTCTTTACTTCTTTCTAGTATTCCTGACATTTTCCTTTATGGCACTATCTATATTTTTTCTACTAATCTTCCCTACAAGAATTCTTTAGAACTGTCCATGACTATCTTTTACAACCAATCTTCAGCAATGCCATCCCTAATCGACAAATCTACTAGATATAATGTTCTAGATATTTCCTCTTGACTGAACAAATTGTGGGGATAAGATATCTTCATTTGAATCAACTAACCAATTTCACACTTCCTCATATGTGAATTCTCTTAGCTGATTTAAGACTATTCTGCTATGTCCTCGGCTTCAAGCTTCATGATCAAGAAGGCAGTTTGCCCAAAAGTCTTCAACATAAAGTATGTAATTTTGTTCCGAGTCTCTTGACCCTTATGTCCTTGGTGTCAAAGAACCTATTTTGTAATAAAATTTGAGGTTGAAAATGGACAATTCTAGACCCATCTTCTTGGCATCAATAGCAATCTGGATAGGCGAATTGGCTCCCAGCTCATGCTTCTTCTTGCAATATTCATGCGGAACTGACAATTTCCTGAAATATTCTATCAAAAGAATTTGATTAGTTGGGTGTTATGGAAGCTTGTTAGGATATGAGTCAAATCTGCATACTCCGATTTAGGTGAAGGTACATATATAGATCAGCCAATCTGTCCACTCCCTGATAACCATCCTTGCCTGATCTGAAATTTGAACATTGTTTTCGTTATCCAAGTCCCTAACTGCCAGCATGTTTAAGACATCATTGACTCTTTTGAAATGTTTCATCCCTTCTCTGTACTCCAGCGATCATGAAAAAGCATCATCTTCCTTCACCTTTCTCCAACCCTATAAAAGCATTTGCCTAAACTAAAGAATAAATGAGATCTGATACCATGTGGAAAGACCTTGTGTCAGAGAACCTTGTCAATTGAGAATAAATGGAATTGCTAATGAAATGAGCCCAGTCATTTCCTTTTATTACAAATAAAGATGATAATATAAAACATCTAGAAATTCCTCACTTCCACTTGGCTTGTCAATCTATTGAGCATGATAGTATAATGTTGACTTCTCTGAAATCACTTCAGTATAATGTTGACGGCAGGTAGGCCTCTTGGTCTTGTTGAGCCACTTGTGCAATTCCATTCGGAAACATTGTACATTGATGTCCCATTGAAGCTCACATTCTTCTAGATCAATCAATTTTGTCTAGTCATAGAGCTGTAATCCAAATGTGGAAATGAGGGTTGTGGCATCCAATGTGCAAATTACTTAGTTGTCAAAAGATATAATCTAGTGCTAGTCTCGTAATGATGGGAACATGCTATCACCAATTCAAGGGACTAAATTGTTACAGGAAAGGGGACAGTTTGAAACAGTCTGCTTTCTACCAATTTGAGAACCAAATTGCTCATTGCTCTAAACTTTCGTCCATCTTCAAGTCGAGGATATTCATGTGTGTAACAACCATCTCCTTTTTACAAAAGATTTACCATGAGTTTTTCACGAAATGGTTAACAACTAACATTCTTGTAGTAAAAGAGATACATGTTTTTTTTGTTAATAAGAAACATGCTACTGCATTCTATTTCCATTTAGAAAGAGCAAAACATCCATAACTACTTTTCTAACTGAAAACATTAACATCATTTACCTTTGTACCATAATTTAACGATTTCAATTAAGTGAGCTATAACAATAACTTAAAGTAAATAAGGTGAGAGATCCATATCTGGTTCTTACTGTCTTCCAAGACTCGGCAAGTCATCTGCAAGAGGGAGAGCATCACCCAGGTGCTTTACCTCAAACCATGGACTTAAGCGGTCCCCCGCATACCTTCCTAACTAAAAGTGGCCCTACCCTTCAACAAAGGGATTAGTCGGGAACCCTCTTAGTCTGCCATCTAAGCTCTAGTGTTGTGCGCTACTTAACTAATGTCATCGCACAACTATGGGCATCTTCCAACTATGTATGACATTTCTAACTAGCTAAGTATCTGGGTCACAGTGAACCGACAAGTGCATGCAGAGACAACTGCACCCACTATGGCCATAGTATTTGTATCAAAGATACAATCACCACTAAGAGCGAAGTCGATTGTTCGCCCACCCTACTCAACTTGGAAAACCCTCCCTGACCTAGGGTATATTGGAACTACTGTTCCACCAAATAGACAATCACAAGAGCTTGAACACGACATAAGCTGTCACACTACATATAACTCAACTAAGTGATAAGGTATTAGCCCCTTTCCGAACCCCTGTGTTACATGGCATAACCCTCAGGTCTTGGCTCCTGCCACTGGTTCAAGCTAATAAGATACAAGGGCTTTTCCCCACATAGCATTTTTTTGGCATTCCTTTACCAAACTACTATCATGACCTTAATAGTCATAGATTATAAAATAAAAACTTTCTTTTCAACAAACCCTCCACTGGGTGTTATTGTACTTACTAAGAAACCCTAAAATGGTCGGGACTCTAATAACGAACCAATTCAATGCACATTTTATTTATCACAAGAGAACAAGGACTCTATTCTACAACCTCTTAGGCAATCTTGCCACTAGCACCTAGTTGTACTTTAACACATCGTTTTTACACATTCTCGTGGTGTAATAGTCTCACGAACAAAACTTAATTCTTTAATCTTCTTCAACACATTTGAGGACTTTTCTAGAGTTGTACTACACAAGCAACTTCTAGGCTGTTCAAGAAATTTGAGCTCATAGCTCTTCTATTAAGGGTTAGCTTCTCTATCCCAAGGAGACTTTGTAAAACAAGTAGCATTCTGAAAAAGTATTTTTCTTACTTTCAGCTTTCTTTTAAAAGTTTCGAACATTCCAAAATCACAAAGAAACATACAACATTGGACTTAGCCAACGACAAAGATTCTTTCCTAAATTAATAAGCCATTGTGATTTGCTCAACTAAAGCTCCATAACAGCCATTTATAATCAGTTCGAAGAAACATGAAAAACAAAAGCATAAATTATGTGCCTACAACTAGATTCTTGGAGTTGAGAAGTTGATATTTGCACATCTGATGAAAACTTTGCAGGATAGCACTCTCCTATGCAACACTGGAATATATTCAAACTCTTGCTTCAAGGTTGAGATGCCTCCTAGTTTCTTCATCAGTTTCGAGTTTGAAAGACAACTCCTGGCTGATTAGTGACTGCTTCTTCACTCAGAGATTGCAAATTGAGCTTCAATGGTGATGGCTACATTGTTGTTTTCAATTTGGTGTGGCTTTGATGTCTTCTAGAGACATTTTTGGTGAGTTCTATTGCTGTTTGGAGTTCTGGAGAGTGTTTCTCAGTCTACTACAGACACACATCACGCTTGTACCATTTTGAAGACTTGACAGAATTTTGTGGGTATTGGCTTGTTGGATTCCTTGCTTTTGGGCATCCCCTTGCCTAGAATCTTGTGATTTTTGAAGGTTATTCTGATTTATGGTTGCCGGTCGCCCTCCTTGGGAGTTGTGCCCTTTGGCCACTGCTGCTTTGGGAAGCGTGCATGAGTTTTAAGTGCTGGTTGGTCAAGTTTGGTGGCTAGAACTTGGACGCCTAGCTTCTAAGCTTCATTTTCTTTCAGTTTGAGGTCATTCGGAGTTAGGGTTTGAGAGATATGAGCTTTTGAAGGTTGCTGGTTGGAGTTCGTGCACGCCGCTTTTTCATATCAGACTGCTGCTCCTTCATATCAGACCTGGTATTTTCAGTATTTCATCATTATATCATGTTGCCTAGTCGTTGTAATGTCATTGAGATGTTTTTCCTAACACTTGGGCTTCATTTTGGTTTGGTTCTCTCTTATTGTACTGAATCTAACGCCATATTGTAAGGTTGTTTCAGTAGTACTGTTCAACTTTTTAATTTCAGTACTTTGTGTTCCTTTTTCCCACTGAAAAGTGGAAGAGGCTAGGCACCTCCTTGGTGTGGCTTTGATGTCTTCTAGAGACATTTTTGGTGAGTTCTATTGCTGTTTGGAGTTCTGGAGAGTGTTTCTCAGACTACTACAGACCCACATTCATGCTTGTACCATTCTAAAGACTTGACAAAATTTTGTGGGTATTGGCTTGTTGGATACCTTGCTTTTGGGCACCCCCTTGCCTAGAATCTTGTGATTTTTGAAGGTTAATCTGATTTATGGTTGCCGGTCGCCCTCCTTGGGAGTTGTGCCCTTTGGCCATTGCTGCTTTGGGAAGCGTGCCTGAGTTTTAAGTACTGGTTGGACAAGTGTGGTGGCCAGAACTTGGACGCCTACCTTCTAGGCTTCAGTTTCTTTCAGTTTGAGGTCATTCGGAGTTGGGGTTTGGGAGATAGGAGATTTTGAAGGTTGCTGGTTAGAGTTCATGCACGCTGCTTTTTCATATCAGACTGCTGCTCCTTCATATCAGACCTAGTATTTTCAATATTTCATCATTACATCATGTTGCCTAGTCGTTGTAATGTCATTGAGATGTTTTTCCTAACACTTGGGCTTCATTTTGGTTTGGTTCTCTCTTATTGTACTGAATCTAACGCCATATTGTAATGTTGTTTCAGTAGTACTGATCAACTTTTTAATTTCAGTACTTTGTGTTCCTTTTTCCCACTGAAAAGTGGAAGAAGCTGGCTTAACGCCTAAGCATTTTACTTTCATTTACTTTTCTTGTAGCCTGCTGAAAAATGGAAGAGATTGGCTTGCCACCAAAGCATTTACATTTCCTCTATTGGCTGGCTTCCCGCCAATAGCATTGTACTTTCAACTTTTTCAGATTATTGCTATCAGATCCCCTTACACTATATGCTCTCACCTTGCCCACTGCGGGATCTGGGTGATCAAAACATGAAGGGTTGCTTTCAGTTTGTTATCCTTCTTGGGCTAACGTTAACGGGTGAAGTTTTATGTGCTAAAATTTGGGAAAAAACTAAGGGGGATATTTCAATGGTATCAGAACCAAAGTTTCTACCAGCCTGTTGGAAGATCAGTAAAATTCAAAGTTATCGCAATGGATTTCAATGGAATTTCAAAACAAATCAAGAGACAGTATGAGCAAGAGGCTTACCAATTATTTGAAGAGTATCAAGGCATGTCAGATGGGTTTAAAAACATAGTTTCTATTGACGCCTACTTGAATTGTGTTGTGACACTAAACCTGGAAAATTGGGTGTGGTCAAGTACATCAAAAGAACGATGAAAGAAGAATCAGAACTTGACGTTGAAGAAGGGCCAAGGATAGAAGAAGAAGTGCCTGTTTGTGGTTAGCAACCCACAAGTAAGCACATGGAAGTCAAAAATCAGTCAACAATCTTTGATGATGACACAAGCAAGGTGCACATGTCACATCAAGTTGACCGCGGAATTGAAGAAGATACCTTGACATATGAGGAGCATGTGGTAGAGCCCCAAAACAATCCCTTAGACTTGCACGTTATTGGTAATGATCACAATCAATTTGGCAAAAAGAAAAAAAACAACAGTCTTGAATCCTAATTTGGATTCTAATAGTGATGGTTCCAAGACTACTGACTTCACCGAAGATTTTAGTAGAGCTATTATGTGTGGTCAGTTCACTAATTAGTAATGAAGAGCATGTTGAGGGTAATTTTGGTGGTGTCATTAAATCAGCTTATGATAATGGTTCGACCACTTATCAGAGTGATGATGTTTATGATGATTCAGATTTGTTCTATTGGCATTTCAATTTGCACCTCTGGAGTGTGTATTGGAAACGAATAGCTATGCACAATTAAACTGCTCTTCAAATTAGGAGGGGAAGCTCCTTCTTTTGTTGTTGATGCATAAAAAGAAATGTACACTAAATTTCCTATCTTTTTACTCAGCTGAGAGCACAAGGTTATAAAACTCTATGCGTTGTAGCTGAGGTTTTCTCTGGTTTTCGTAGATCTTGACTACAACTAGGCCTACTTTATAACTATCCTATCTCCTCAAGTAAATTCAGAGCAAGAGGATTTAGGAGCAATTGGGAATGGTTCGATCACTTAGACAAACTGTCTCTCAGAATGCATTTGAAGGCTCATTGATCTTTCAAATTTATGCTGAAATAAAGTTTATGCAAGTAATCATCAAACGATAACCTATATCTCAAGATTCCCTTGCAGGCGAGGTGCTCTTTCCGAGGTGTAGGCTGAAATAAAGGTTATTGCAAACAACATAAAATGGTAAGCTAGATCTCAAAGATTCCCTTGGAGGCGACGTTCTCTTTCTGAGGTGTAGGCTGAAATGAAGATTACAAGAACAAAACAAATATGAAAGATCTTGAGAATTTTGGATCAAAGGCTCATTGCTCTCCTAATTTATTAACTCAAACTCGATCAAAGATTAAACTTTTTGGGACAGCAAATTGTATGAAAGAGGACAATCATACAACATACAATCAACCAAAAATACACTTGACATATATTGAACACAAGTACAAGAACAACACGAACGCAAGCAAACAGCTCAACGTTTTGCTATAACAACTATGATTCAAGAGCATATACTAAGTGAACAAAGTTACAGGCTATCCGGCTCAACGTTTTGCTACCGTGAAGTAAAGTTAAAAAATAATGAGCAAAGGTTGCTCTTATTTAGAGAAACTCAAAGGACTAGGAAACCCTAAAGTCTCCTTGAGTTAACATTCAGTTCTTGCCAGTCAGCAAGATTTATTCCTATGTCTAAATAAACGTAACTTAACAGTTAACTGGAAAGACTACTTCAGTTAACTAATTCTAAACTAAAACTAACTCCACTGTACAAAAGGTGTCTCCAAAAATAGACATGCATAAAAGGCGAGACAACGAGTTAACTTGGAAAGGGCATCAAGTTAACTATTGTCTTTAAATGCTATCTTCCGAAAGGTAGGACGTCCTAACTGGCAGTTCACTAGTTGCCATCTCGAGCAATCATTTCCTCCAAGAAGTTGTTAACTGCCTCATCATTTGGAAATCGTCACATGCCTCAACTATTAGTTCACTATTTGTCAACAACTTCAGCAATCTTGGAAATATCTACACACTTCAACTAGCAGTTCACTGATTGGTAACTTTGGCGGCTATGTAACTGGAGTGATGACCTTTGTGTCATTTGTAGCTTTACGCTTCTAACACTTTTCGTGATTTTTCTCAATGGAAAAGTGTTGCATAATGAAACCACAAAGTTTTCCTGTGAACACTCCAGCTACTCATGAACTCGTTGCACACCCAGAGTTCCAAAAGTATTCAACCCTCTAAACTGGCCTTGAAAGGCTATCAGATATACGAGGAATGAAAACGTGTGGACTTTGAGTATCTACGCCTGTCAATTTGTCCTAATCAACCACCGGATGTGCTCGATATACATTGGTGTTAACCGTCTTCAGGAAAACATGAAGCAAGACCGATTTGGTCTTGAATTCAACCAGAGAGAATTACATTCTGAAAATCCGGAAGATTCATTGGGTACATGCCGATACTTGAACAACATTTCACAGCGGCTAAAAAAACTTCCTTGAGAGGCAATTTTTACGAAAATTTCTGAGACATGGGTTTTGTTGAGAATATATTTTTGAACGAACCCAGAACGTCAGATTTACGAAAAAGTGACTCTCTTTGACATGCAACAACCTCTTGGGGCAAAAGCTCCAGAAGCTATTTTTTCCCGAAAAATTCTGGAACATGGGTATTGTAGGCGCTTGCAAGCTGATCAATCCCAATTCCTCGGTTTCTAAAAAAAGCAACTTTTTGCAAAACCCCTAAAAACTAGAAGAGCGGGGCAACTTTTTCGGAAAATTCTGGCACGTGGGTTTTGTGGCCAATGCTCTGCTGAACGTACCCAAAAGGCCAGATCTGTGAAAAAATGTTGTTTACTTGGATATGCAAGAAAACCTAAGACAAGAATTGAAGAAATTTGTCAGGAAAGCTAGAAGTTATAAACTATTGCCTTGGAAAATGACGCCTGGAGATGAAGTATTGTGGAAAATGTCCTTCTGTACAACTAGAACCTGGAAATATGAACAACACTGACAATGGCTTCTGTTTCATCCTTCAAATGGTGTTGGGAAGAAAAATATTTGTTTTTTCTCTTCAACCAGCAAAGAATAATGAATTATGACGCCTAGATGCTTTGTTGAATAGCATTTGGAGTTGCAAGCATCAGTTAGGCCGCCAATCCCTGATTGAAGAGTCATTCCGCGTGATTTCGAATCAACTGGAAGAGTTTCCACCAATTTTGGGACATCTAAGCATGAGAAAGTCTTCAAAAATCTTCAATTAGGAGTTGACTTTGGACGCCACCTTGCCAATGTTGAAGATTTTCAACTTCTACTTGATAGATAGCCTCCGTTCGATCCTGAATTTTGGTCGCCTGATTGATCATGAAGCCTTGCTAACAGATTCACTATGAAGTTGGATCAACTCTAAAGAGATGTTACTGGTGGCTGCGAACCTTGAAAATTGAATCTGGTGGCTTGAATTCATGGGCGCCTTTACTGAGAAGGGTGCTTTTCTCACTAGACAATCAATTTCTTGGATATTTTTCAATTTCTTAAATTTGACCCTCTGTGCTTTGATCTGCAATCATTGTTGATTGACGACTCCCCTGAACATGTTGAGGTATGGAATGGATAACCAGTTCAATTCTGCAAAGGATGACTGGCATTGCACGTTCTGAAAGTTGATTAAGAGGGCTCAAAAGTTTGGGTGCCCCTGGCCTGCAGGGGCGCTTTTGACCTTTTGAGCTATAATTTTCACTTTGCAACCTTCACCAGGATGCTCTAGTTCGGCTCTCCTTGTTGGGAATTTGACTACTCCGATGTTCGTGTTGATGGTTTCATCGCGAAGACTGATCAAAATGAAGGTGGTCTTTCTAGAAGCTATAACACCTAAAAGTTGCATCTTAGGCCCCAAAAAGTTGGGTGCCTTTTCCAAGAAGGGTGCATTTTCCTTTGGACTTAGCCAATTCTTCATGTCTTTCAATTTGCCTTCACCTCCAACGTTTTACGCTTGATCTTCGTTTATGAGCGTTTGATAGGTCTCGTGGACTGGCAACTATATTCATCACGAAGCTGAAAGGATGCTGAGAAGATGTCTTGGAGAAGACAGCTTCAAAAAATCACATTTAGTTGCCCAAAATGATGGGCCAGGGGCACTTTTGCCTTGATGAACTCCAATTTATCCTTCGTTTCGCGTGCCTGTTTGATTAACAGTTGCTGCCGTTTGATATGTTCTCTGAGTTGGTTGTTGGATCCATCGCGAAGCTGGGCTGAATCTAGGGAGATTGCCAATCCAAAGACTAGCATCTGATAACTTTCTTTTTTGGGCACCCCTAGGCTACAGGGGCCCTTTTTCCCTTGTTTGACTGCCGTCTTTGATGACTCTCATTTTCAGCATCTTCTGCCTCTGTCTCCGTTTGATGGTGTTTGATGAATCTGGTGAACTTGCTTGACAATCCATTGGAAAGCTGGTAGAATTATGAAGATGACTGTTTCAACAAAACTTGATAGTTGCATTTGGCTGGCAAGGGCGCTTTTCACTACAGCTTCATCTATTTTATGGAGATTTTCACCTCTCGTGCTTTGCATTTACTGTCTCGTGAACTGCATTGATCACCGCTATTGACGACGCGATTGTGTTCACCATTGCGATTGCTTTCACCATTCTGCATGCATGGGCATTTGAAAATTTGACCAAGGCATTGACTGTGTAGGAATCTCCCTTGTAGCAAGGCATGCATCTTCCAGACTTAGCTTATTTTTTTGCATTTGTCAACTTTTGAAATTGCCCTTCATCATGAAGCATCTTTGTGAGCATCTTTCTCCATAGAATCTTCATTGAAGCGTTTGAAGCTTGGATCTTGATACCTGGTACTGGCCATTTGCCATTGATGACCTCAGAGGTCCTATCTTTTTTCCTGAAAAAGTCAGATAGACCCACCAGAGCAAAACTAACCTTTTGATGATTTTGACTTCACCAATGTAATTGTGAAGTGAAATTATCCTATCAAAATCATTTTGAGTCATTTCTGGAAAGGTCCTATTTTAGGGTTTTCCTAAAAAATAGGGGCTTGAAACCCTAATTTTCAAAATTTGCAAGTATCTTACTTGACATAAACCCACAAAAAGCGGCATGCTTCGTTTGACCTAAAATTTACTTTTGACGACAATTTTACAAAATTTAGACCATTTTTACCAAAATGCCTTATTGAAGCAAAAAAATTATTTTGGGTACAACATTAGGCTTAGTCTGCTAACCATGTCGGATGCTTACGGCATAGGAGAGCCAAGAATCTCCGAGGTTTTAAAGCGCAAACCAGTATCTTATCAGTTGGGCATTGGAGTCAAGACTTTTTCCTAATTCACCTAACAGTTGGAGTTTTCCTAAATCACCTAAAAACAAGACTACCTAAGAAATCACCTAGAACACGACGAGACTTTATGGAACAGAGAAAAACATTACTACATAACGTAAACATAAAGAAAAGGGGAAACACATTATGGAAAATAAAAGAAAAAAAAAATATAGAAATTTACTCTGCCCCTGAAGGGATGAAGTGCTTTGGATATTGTTCGCTGCATGGTAGCGGGAAGAGCCTTCCATTGATGTCGCTTTTGTCTGAAAGGCTTCACTTGTCTTCTAATGGGTATTGCAAGAGAATTCCTCTGGGATGAAGATTCTCAGGTTTTCATATATCCAAGAAAAGGTACTCTGACAAAAGTCAGAATATGATGCAAATGGGAAAGTTGATACCCCTAAGGCATTACTCTGTTGTAGTCCATCCTCAGGATGTTGAATTCTTCAAACTCGATTTCTATAATGCCATAGGTGATCTTTTCTAACTTGAAAATATCCTTTAACTGGCTCATCGATTAGCTCTACATCATCTTTAATACATAGGAGTTTGATTCCCATGTCTTCAATATTTTTGAGGCCTAACAAAAGCACCTCTTTCTCAGCTTCAGTGAATTCCAATTGCAGGCAATATGCAACTGGGTATGACTGTCTTTTAGGCGAGATGATAACTTCCCTTACTTTTGAAATTGTTGTTGAACAATCCCTATCGAACTACATCGTCCATAAATTTGTATCCTCTGTCAGCCTCTTTTCAGAACAAGCAATGTTCTGGTCTTCAATTTCTATCTTTGACAGAGTCACACAATTACTAGGACCTATTTCTGACTTTTCTTCTGCTGGAATAGATGACTTGAGCACAGCCTGCTTCTTTACAACCTTGAGAATCTGATCTAGTTGCTCTGGATGGTCTTGAAGATATTCCAGTTAAGAGATTTGTACCTTGGTCTTCATCATGGAAGCTACAATATCAAAATTTGTTGAAGACAAATCTTGAGCAACTAGCATACTATTCTCATGTGAAGGTTTGGGGTCAGAAGTGGAAGACACTTCTTTACCCTTTTCGTTTGATTTTTGTCTTTCTTCTTCTTCTTTCAGTGCCTTGAAGTGTTGAGCACGTGTAAACACAAGCGTTGAAAATTTTTGATGATTCAACGCAAGAGCATACTCATGGCATTCTTCTTCTTGTTCTTGATTGACGGGTTCTTTATCAAAGTATCCCACAATGGAGTCGCCATCGAAATTGTTTGTTTGTGGTAAGACAATGTTCGAACTTGATGTTGGTACAAAACTAGAACTAGAAGCAGCTTCAGTGTATCCCATGATTTGGCTCATTCTCATATTATCAAGACATGTGGATCCGGTATGTGCATCAGTCTCATGGAAACAGCAAAACACTGCACTAAGTGCAGTTTCAATTATTGGTCTTGATGGAGATGTTGGCAACCATGGCCTATAATCATCTCTCTTTGGTTGGTACGGTTGCTAAACTAGAGATTTGATTGAGTCTGTTTTCATCAAGCCGAAAGTGATCATATTATCCTCCAACTTGATGGCGTTTTCTTGCACACTCTTCAACTCTGTTTCTTTTTCCATCTTAAGGAAGAAGGCTATCTCTGATGGAAGAGCATTTATGAAACAACTCATCAGAATCTTCGATAATGGATCGAGTGTAGAAGAAATTCTTGTAACAAGATGATTAAATCTTGCTACAAATTCCCTCATGTGTTCGTTGTGTTCCATCTTTGAATTTGCAAGTTGGGCAAACAACTTATGACTGTCTTCAGCGAGCTTGAATCTCGCCAAAAATTTCTCACTCATATTCGCCCAACTTGTGATAATGCCTGGCTCCAAGTGATTGAACCGGATGGCAACATTTCCCACAAGAGTCTCCACAAAGAGACGCACTGTGATGTCTTCATATGCCACGTGCAAGACAGCGCAAGCCATTGTGAATGCAGAAAAATGTTCATCTGGGTGTTGACTTCCATCGCCATGAAATCAGGGAAAGTGCTTCCTTGACCCTTTAGGTAACTCATGATTTACCTGAAAAGCCAAAGGTCCGATGTTATTACCCCAAAGTAATGAAGGTCGACATCTCCTTCCAGCATTATTGTTGTTATCATCCATTGCTTTTGTATGGATCATGCAATAGGATGCCAGATCGTCATTCCTATGTCATAAAGCGTTAGCTTTTCTTCAAGTTTTATGCTTCGTGTCGCACGGTGGGCGCCAAAAAACTATTGGAGTTTCAATTCGCACCTCTGGAGTGCGTATTGGAAATGGACAGCTATGCACAGATAAACTGCTCTTCAAATTAGAGCAGTTAGCTCCCTCTTTTGTTGTTGATGCATAAAAAGAAATGTAAACTAAATTTCCTATCTTTTTACTCAGCTGAGAGCACAAGGTTTATAAAACTCTATGCGTCGCAACTGAGGTTTTCACTGGTTTCCGTAGATCTCAAATACAACTAGGCCTACTTTATAACTATCCTATCTCCTCAAGTAAATTCAGAGCGAGAGGATTTAGGAGCAATTGGGAATGGTTCGATCACTTAGACAAACAATCTCTCAAAATGCATATGAAGGCTTATTGAGCACTCTTTCAGATTTACGCTCAAATAAAGTTTATGAAAGTAATCATCAAACGATAACCTATATCTCAGGATTCCCTTGCAGGCGAGGTCGTCTTTCCCAGGTATAGGCTGAAATGAAGATTACAAGAACAAAACAAATATGAAAGATTTTGAGAATTTTAGATCAAAAGCTAATTGCTCTCCTGATTTATTAACTCAAACTCGATCAAAGATTACACTTTTTGGGACAGCAAATTGTATGGAAGAGGACAATCATCCAACATACGATCAACCAAAAATACAGTTGACATATATTGAACACAAGTATAAGAACAACAAAAACACAAGCAAATAGCTCAACATTTTGCTATAACAAGTATGATTCAAGAACATAAACTAAGCGAAGAAAGTCGTAGGCTATCCGGTTCAACGTTTCGCTACCATGAAGTAAAGTTAAAAAATTAATGAGCAAAGGTTGCTCTTATTTATAGAAACTCAAAAGAGTAGGGAACCCTAAAGTCTCCTTGAGTTAACATTCAGTTCTTGCCAATCAGCAAGATTTATTCCTGTCTAAATAAAGGTAACTTAATAGTTAACTGGAAAGACTACTTCAGTTAACTGATTCCAAACTAAAAATAACTCCACTGTACAAAAGGTGTCTCCAAAAATAGACATGCATAAAAGGTGGGACAGCGAGTTAACTTGGAAAGGGCATCAAGTTAACTGATGTCATTAAATGCTATCTTTGGAAAGGTAGGACATTCTAACTGGTAGTTCACTTGTTGCCATCTCGAGCAATCATCTCCTCCAAGAAGTTGTTAACTGCCTCATCATCTGGAGATCATCACATGCCTCAACTGTTAGTTCACTGTTTGTCAGCAACTTGAGCAATCCTGGAAATATCTACACACTTCAACTAGCAGTTCACTCATTGGTAACTTTGGCGGCTCTATAACTGGAGTGATGACCTCTGTTTCTTTTGTAGCTTTATGCTTCTGACACTTTTCTTGATTTTTCTCAATGGAAGTGTGTTGCATGATGAAACCACAAAGTTTGGCTATGAACACTCTAGCTACTCATGAACTCACTGCACACCCAGAGTTCCAACGGTATTCAACCCTCTAAAATGGCCTTGAAAGACTATCAGATATATGAGGTATGAAACTGTGTGGACTTTGAGTATCTGCGCCTGTCAATTTGTCCAAATCAACCACCGGATGTGCTCGATGTAAATCGGTCCCAGCCATCTTCAGGAAAACATGAAGCAAGACAAATTTGGCCTTGAATTCAACCTGAGAGAACTACATTCTAAAAATCCGGAAGATTGATTGAACACGCACCTATTCTTGAACAACTTTTCACGGCAGCTAAAAATAGCTTCCTCGAGGGGCAATTTTTATGAAAATTTTTGACATGTGGGTTTTGTTGAGAATATATTTTTGAACAAACCCAAAATGTCAAATTTTCAAAAAAGTGACTTTTTCTTTGGCATGCAACAACCCCTCGAGGTAGAACCTCCAAAAGCTATTGTTTCCCGAAAAATTCTGGCACATGGGTATTGTAGGCGCCTACAAGCTGATCAAACCCAATTCGTCGGTTTCTGAAAAAAATGACTTTTTGCAAAAATCCTAAAAACTAGAAGAGCAGGGCAACTTTTTCGAAAAATTCTGGCACGTGGATTATGTAGCCAATGCTATGCTGAACGTACCCAAAAGGCCAGATCTATGAAAAAATGTTGTTTACTTGGATATGCAACAAAACCTAAGACAAGAATAGAAGAAATTTGTGGGGAGAAGCTAGAAGTTATAAATTGTTGCCTTGGAAAATGACGCTTGGAGATGAAGTCTTGTGGAAAACATCCTTCTGTGTAACCAGAACCTAGAAATATGAAGAACACTGACAATGGCTTCCATTTGATCCTTCAAATGGCGTTGGGAAGAAAAATATATGTTTTTGCTCTTCAACCTTCAAAGAATAATGAATTATGATGCCTAGATGCTTTGATGAATAGCATTTGGAGTTGCAAGCATCAGTTAGGCCGCCAATCCTTGATTGAAGAGTCATTCCGCGTGATTTGGAGTCAACTGGAATAGTTTCCACCAATTTTGGGACACCTAAGCTTGAGAAAGTCTTCAAAATCTTCAACTGGGAGTTGACTTTGTACGCCACCTTGCCAGTGTTGAAGATTTTCAACTTCTGCTTGATAGATAGCCTCCATTCGATCCTGAATTTTGGTCGCCTGATTGATCATGAAGCCTTGCTAACAAATTCGCTGCGGAGTTGGATCAACTCTGAAGAGATGTTACTGGGGGCTGTGAACCTTGAAAATTGAATCTGGTGGCTTGAATTCATAGCCGCCTTTTCCTAGAAGGGTGCTTTTCTCGCCAGATTTGGTCAATTTCTTGGATGTTTTTCAATTTCTTAAATTTGACCCTCCATGCTTTGATCTGCAATAACCGTTGATTGGCGACTCCCATGAATGTGTGGAGTTATTGAATGGATAACCGATTCAATTCCGGAAAGGATGACTGGCATTGCACGTTTTGAAAGTTGATTAAGAGGGCTCAAAATTTTGGGCGCCCCTGGCCTGTAGGGGCGCTTTTGACCTTTTGAGCTATAATTTCCACTTTGCAACCTTCAATAGGATGCTCCAATTCGGCTCTTGTTGCTAGGAATTTGACTAATCCGATGTTCATGCTAATGGTTTCATCGCGAAGATTGATCAAAATGGAGGTCTTTCTAGAAGCTATAACACCTAAAAGTTGCATTTGAGGCCCCAAAAAGTTGGGCGCCTTTTCCAAGAAGGGTGCATTTTCCTCTATACTTAGCCAATTCTTCACGTCTTTCAATTTTCCTTCGCCTCCAACGTTTTAAGTTTGATCTTCGTTTATGAGCGTTTGATAGGTCTCGTGGACTGACAACTGGATTCATCATGAAGCTGAAAGGATGCTAAGAATATGTCTTGGAGAAGACAACTTCAAAAAATCACGTTTGGTTGCCCAAAATGATGGGCGCCCCTGGCCAGCAAGGGTGCTTTTTCCTAAATGAACTCCAATTTATCCTTCGTTTCATGTGCCTATTTGATCAAGAGCTGCTACCGTTTGATATGTTCTCTGAGTTGGCTATTGGATCCATTGCAAAGTTGGGCTGAATCTGGGGAGATTGTCTAGAGATTGCCAATCCAAAGACAGGCATTTGATACCTTTCTTTTTTGGGCACCCTTGGGCTACAGGGCGCTTTTTCCCTTGTTTGACTGTCGTCTTTGATGATTCTCGCTTTCAGCATCTTCTGCCTCTGTCTTCGTTTGACGATGTTTGATGAATCCTGTGAACTTACTTGCTGATCTGTTGGAGAGCTGGCAAAATTATGAAGAAGATGATTGTTTCAACAAAACTTGATAGCTGCATTTGGCCTCTTGAATTCATGGGCACCCCTAGCCTGTAGGGGCGCTTTTGGCTACAACTTCATCAATTTTATGGAGATTTTCACCTCTCGCGCTTTGAGTTTACCATCTCACAAACTGCATTGATCACCGTTGTCGACGACGCGATCATGTTCACCATTGCGATTGCTTTCACCATTTTGCATGCACGAGAATTTGAAAAGTTGACCAAGGTGTTGACTGTGTAGGCATCTCCCCTGTAGCAAGGCGTGCATCTTCCAGACTTAGCTTATTTTTTTGCATTTTTCAACTTTTGAAATTCCCCTTCATTGTGAAGCATCTTTCACCATAGAATCTTCATTGAAGCGTTTGAAGCTTGGATCTTGATATCTGGTACTGGCCATCTGCCATTGATGTCCTTGGAGGTCCTATCTTTTCTCCTGAAAAGTGAAATAGACCCACCAGAGCAAAACTAACCTTTTGATGATTTTGACTTGACCAATGTGATCATCAAGTGAAATTATCCTATCAAAATCATTTTGAGTAATTTTTGGAAAGATCCTATTTTTAGGGTTTTCCTGAAAAAAGGGGCTTGAAACCCTAATTTTCAAAATTTTCAAAATTTGCAAGTATCCTCCTTCACATAAACCCACAAAAAGCCCATGCTTTGTTTGACCTAAAATTTACTTTTGACGACAATTTTACAAGATTTAGACCATTTTTACCAAAATGCCTTATTGAAGCAAAAAAATTATTTTGGGTACAACATGTTCGTACCTAATTGTTAAAGATGATAGCTTCAGTCAGATATGAATGACGATTGTTGTAAAGCATCATCATCATTCATAAGTGATCAAAGATCATCTCTTATATTCAAATAATTCTAAGAAACATTCAAATCGAATTTATGAGCATACATATAAAACACGATCTTACACGTCATAATATATTCTGCATTTATTTGAAATCAAAATCCTCTTAAGACATCTGCCATCATGTAGAAGGGTGTATATGTGTTAATGTATACGTAACAATGATAAACAAAACCTGTTACAAGTCGCACCCCAAGGGACACGTCCCATGAGTGGACGTGTCTCCACTTGTGGAGATGCGTCCTCTCATGAGACGTGCCTCTTGGGGGCGGGCTCCTCCCTTATTTATGGTGGTTCCTCATTCGATATGCAAACATAGAAATCAGACAATGTTCTGCAATCAGCACATTTAATAAGAAGTTCAAATCTGGAAATCGAAAATCTGAACATAGAAGTTAAATATTATTTGACTTAGAAATTTTCTTATACAGTTTTTCTGACCTTAGTTTAATCCTAGTGTTTATTAGGATCCCATTTGTGAAAAGATTTGATTACATTTACACTAATCATGTTAAATATTTGGTGATGGATACTTCTCTTGTTGCTGACCCAACTTCTTGGGAGTTATTACATGAAGAATGTATGACAAGAAACCAAGATGACCTCTTAGGTATGCATGTGACTACTAATGATGAGATTGTGCATGAGGAAAGGGACATAACAGCAGTCCTGAATGCACCTCTAGAGCTATCCAGTGAAGTTGTTGACACTAGGACCAAGGTGGACAGGGTTGAGATCAATAATATACCTGCAAATGACGTGCTCATTAAAGGAAAAAATGATAAGAGTTTTCAAAACAGCTAACATTGTTGATTCTACCTCATTACAATGATGGTGACATGGGTGGTTTTTGGTTTGACTACCAGACTAACTTTATGGAGAGAGGTACTCCTGTTGATATCAGTATTGATGAGTTGGGAAGTGACTTATTCAAAGAAACAACACCCCAAGAGGAGTACAGTGAGCACATTTCTTTTCATTAGAACAATCAGCCCTTTAGCACCTGGGATTTGGGTGTGATGACAAGGAACCTTTTTGGGATGAATTTCCCTTTGACCTAGATGATGTTCAAAATTCAGAACACAATGTAAGCTATGAGGTTTCCATTAGAGAAGAAGATGTATTTGACAAAGTAGCTTGTATGACGAAGCTCCAAAATGACCTCTTTGAGAAGGTTGTAGCCACTAATGAAGAGTTTGTTGCTACTGAAATTTTTAGAACAACACCTATTCGGGAGCAACTTCATCATTCCAGTGATAGTCATTTTGGTGTTGAGCAATGTCATCAAGTGGGTGATGAGGGACAAGAATCTAGGGACAACTAAGGATTCATTGATGACAAGAATGAAAGTTCTGATTTTTACTTGTAATACACCATCTTTGCATACTTATGAGTGGGAAGGTCAATTCATGGTATCCGTTGAAAATGAACTGCAAGCTCTATCCAAATTTGACCACACTCGCGGTTTGATTGAAGAACTCTACTGGAAGGCTCAGGTTGAAGAGAGACGGAAAGGAGTTAGGGATGGAGTCACTCTCTCTAATCTGTAACTTATCAAAGACTCTTTGGAGACATTGAAATCAGAGTACATACACTTGATTGGAGATCGAGATTATGCCTTCAAAATTGCAAAGAAGACCATTGGTGCATTCCAAGAAAAAGAGAGAAAGGTTGATGAGCTTACCCTTCAGCTTGAATCAACAAAAGGTATGTTAGAAGATACCCTGGTGGCACTAAAGGTGGCAGGAGATTAGCTTACTAATTTCAAACGTTTCAGGGAGAAGAGAATGAACAAAGAGCTGAAGAAATCAAGCAAGTAATTGATGAGTTTGACTTAAGAGTATTTTCCAAATAAATCAGAAGTTGCAAGTGCAGATTTGGATCATCAAGTTGGATAGGAGAAAGAGGAAAGAAATGATTTTCAAATTCTTGATAATCCTCTCTTTGAAGTAGGTGCAGAGGCAACTTATGGCAATCCCCTCTTTGTCATGGAAGATGAGACTCCTAGTGAAGTGACCAAGCATGAGACTCTGGACGGTTTCTAGTTTATTCATGACTTAATATTAAACCATGAGGACGTGTCACACTTTGTGATTGGTAATCTTCTAAGGCTGCTTGTTAGTGAATGCATAAGTGGATTAAAAGATAAAGTTTCCATATGGGAAGTGTTGAATCATGGTGAGTACAACATCTTTGACATCGAGGTGTTGTCCAAACATAGTTTGGTAGCTGTTGAAGGTTTCATTATAGCAGTAAGGGAAAGAGATTTCAAACTTGTCACCTATGAAGCTTGGGAGAAAAAAGGACCAAAATAGGATGTTTACATGTTTGACAATCCATCCCTTGGGTGGAGTGATGCTTTAGCTCATACTAGTCCTTTTTGGGGATTGGATTTCAAGACAATGATTGTTCCATGCTCCTTTGTTGTTGAAGCTTCCATGGATGGGCTTCAGGGGTTCATCAAAGAAGTCACTAATTTCTTGAGTATGCATTTGGTTTTGATTGGCAATTAGGCATCTATTGTGTACTTTTCCCGATGTGTCGAAGATCATTCTTGGTTAGGTATCCATGCTTGGGATCCTCAACATGGTTTGACAGAGTTTATTGAGAATGGTAAGAAGGGTCTTTGTGTTAGTGTTTCTTAGATCAGATTAGATAATCAATTGTACAAAAGAAATGCAACACATAAGACAATGAACACAACAAGATACCCTGGGAAAACCCTCCTCTTGAGGGAGGAAAACCCAGCAAATGCTTCTCTTATATATATAAGAATGTAGTGACATAAATCTGCTTACAACACAGCCCAACAATGGCTAATGATTTCGCACTTTCCTTAATGCTTAGATACAAATGAATCTGTTCTTCCTTGAATCGGTCTGCTGCTACAGAATTGATGATCTACTGCTCAAGTATGAACTTCTTCTAGGAATGCGAATTTCTGCTCTGCCAATAATAGGTGCGAACTTGCTTGTAATTCGAATTGTCTTTACTAACCAAAAATGACCTTGTATATATATCACTTTGGCGCCTCTTCATTTGGGTCGGCCTTTATACTAATAATGATAAATAATAAAATACAATTTAGGTCGGCCAATCAACAAGTAAATGATATGACACAATATAGGGTCGGCCCATGCTTTAGTTGATATTCATTTAATATATTTCTCTTGGGAAGTGCAGACCGACACTGTAATAACATCAACACTTTGGAGGGATAAGGATCAAATTTTCAGAATTTATGGTGCTGTCCCCTTCCTTACCAGCCATTTGGGGATTCCATTTGCTCAACAACAAATGGATTGGAGAGAAATTTTAAGGGTTGGAGAAAAGGATGGATGGTTACTCTTGGGAGTGTTCCTTGGCACAAAAAGGATCAAATTTTGAGTCTTCAATTTGCTGTTTGGTTGCAGACCAGCCACCTTACACTTGGAGTTACTCTCATTCAGGAGGGTTGGCACACTATTTCTTGCCAAGGAGGTACAAGGTTTCAATTGGAGGTTGTTTTGAAGTGCTTCCCAGCCAATTTCGAGGTGTTATTATATAACACTATGCTCATCACACATGCTAATGCGGGAATTTCATGGGCACTACTGTTATCGCTTGAGCAGAGCACTAAACTCAGATTGTACCTTGTTATTTCCAGCTCTGATCAGCAATGACTATTGGTTACCTCAAACCTTCCGAACTCAAATAGTTTAGCATATGAGGGTTTGTGATGCAAGCCTTGGTAGTTTCCTCTAAATGTTGGTGCAGGACAACGAGCTACCGCATGCTTGGTTTCATTATTCAAAGACTTTCGGAGTTGGAACAACCAGAGCTTTCAAAAGTTTTCTTGGTTGTGTGAGGTATTATGATGATATATTTGTTGATCTCTTGCGAGGAATGGTTTTCTTTTTAGCAAGAAGATTTGGGGGAGTCACATATGCAGTTGTGGCTCTACTAGACACCATGAGGAGATATGCTAAGTACGGTTTTGAGTTGAGCAAACTTTCCTTCCCATCACCCAAGTTTGTGTTAGGCAATGGCATTGCAAATATGGACTTCTTAGAGTCGTTTCGGCAGATGATGCATGGTATTGATTTCAGGCCTCCTAGGTATTTCAAATTGAGCCTCGTGGATGGTATCATTTTGGGGTTACAGGGGAGGATAGTGCAAATTCGGCACGATGATTTCACTGATGTGATCAAAGTGGTGCAATGTTGGCATGGTGAGTCCTTCCTGAGATGGACGAGGGACCCTGGGATCCTACTTGGCTTTATGTGGATCAGTCTAATATTTATGGAGTTGTGGTGGCATTGCTTGACAAACAATCTTTGGGAAGCACAGACTGTAATGTCCCCATTTTTAGCCCTACACTTTCCAAGGATTGTTAGCCTATTTTTGGAGGCCTGTACGCTAGTCTGAGGCAGAATTAGGGTTTCTTATTTTCTAGGAGGTTTCCTTTTGAGCTTTCAAGGGTTGCATGTAGGAGTTTGGTAGTTTGTCTTTTGGATCTTTCTGGGTTTTCAGAGAGCTTCAGAGGGGTGTGACATACATTTCCATTAGAGGATATTTTTGGACTTACTATTTTTAGTAAGTTACGATGGCTATCCAATTTGTGCTCAAACAGAGTTTGGAGTCACTTACTATTTTTAGCAGTATGATATTTTTAGTAAGTGTTATTTTTGGCAGTGCAATCTGGTTGCAGTTCAGCACACAGTTTCTAATTCTAGCAATGAGGCAGTTCTATTTTGGCAATGGCTTCTCAAGCATTCTTGGCGCTTGAAAAAAGAAAGTTTTATAACTTAAGTCACATTATATTTCACTGTTGCTTTTGGACCCCATGTCTAGGCGTTATGACTTGAAGTTGTGTTTAAAGGGTGGGCCTCATTTTGGACGCCTAAGTTGGAGATTGAAATGTTTTAAGTTATATTTTATCCTAAGGTAAAGTGGACACCACAATTCTCAAGCAATGAGTTTAATATGTATTGTTTTATTCCTCTTATTTGGGCGTCCCTTTTTAGAGGGAAATGAAGTTTGAATTTTTGGGGTTGGAAATCTATAAATACATTGCTTTTCCTCTTCATTTGGTATCCATTATCTTTTCATAATGAAGTGCTGCTAATTTTATTCAGACTCTTGCTTCGAGATTGAGATGCCTCCTAGTTTTTTCATCAGTTTTGAGATTGAAAGACAACTCCTAGCTGATCAGTGACCGCTTCTTCACTCAAAGGTTGCAGATTAAGCTTCAATGGTGATGGCTATGTTGGTGTTTTCAATTTGGTGTGGCTTTGATGTCTTCTAGAGACATTTTTGGTGAGTTCTATTGTTGTTTGGAGTTTTGGAGAGTGTTTCTCAATATATTGCAGACCCACATTCATGCTTGTATCGTTCTGAAGACTTAACGAAATTTTGTGGGTATTGGCTTGTTGAATTCCCTGCATCTGGGCGCCCCCTTGCCTAGAATCTTGTGATTTTTGAAGGTGGATCTGATTTATGGTTGTTGGTCACCCTACTTGGGAGTTGTGCCCTTTGGCCACTGCTACTTTGGGAAGCATGCTTGAGTTTTAAGTACTGGTTGGTCCAGTTTGGTGGCTAGAGCTTGGGCACCTAGCTTCTAGGCTTCATATTCTTTCAGTTTGAGGTCATTCAAAGTTGGGGTTTGGGAGATATGAGCTTTTGAAGGTTGCTGGTTGGAGTTCGTGCATGCTGCTTTTTCATATCAGATTGCTGCTCCTTCATATCAGACCTGGTATTTTCAACATTTCATCATTATATCATGTTGTCTAGTCGTTGTAATGTCATTGAGATGTTTTTCCTAACACTTGGGCTTCGTTTTGGTTTGGTTCTCTCTTATTATACTAAATCTAACGCCATATTGTAACGTTATTTCAGTAGTACTGATCAGCTTTTTAATTTCAGTACTTCATGTTCCCTTTTCCCACTGAAAAGTGGAAGAGGCTGGCTTGTCACCTAAGCATTTTACTTTCATTTACTTTTCATGTAGCCCACTGAAAAGTGGAAGAGACTGGCTTGCCACCTAAGCATTTGCATTTCCTCTATTGGTTGACTTGCCGCCAATAGCATTGTACTGTCAACTTTCCAAATTATTGCTATCAGATCCCCTTACACTGTATGCTCTCACCTTGCTCACTTCGGGATCTGAATGATCAAAATGTGAAGGGTTGCTTTCAGTTTTTTTATCTTTCTTGGGCCAACATTGATGGGTGAAGTTTTATGTGCTAAAATTTTGGAAAAAATTAATGGGGATATTTCATGGAGATTGGGAGAAGATGGATAAAAAGGCATGTGGCACTATTAGATTGTGTCTTTCCAATTTTGTTCTCTTGAATGTGTCAAAGGAAAAGACTACAGATGCTTTGTGGAACTAGATAGGTGAGATCTATGAAGCAAAAAGTCTAGTAAGTAGACTCTACTTGAAGCGAAAGTTCTTTTCTCTTAAGATGAAGGAAGGTGAATCAATAGCTGAGCATTTAAATTCTTTTAATTTGTTTTTGAGTCAACTAGCCTCTATTGATGTTAATGTTTAAGAAGAAGATAAATGCATTATGCTTCTTTGTTCTCTACCTGAATCTTGGGATAATTTTGTACTTGCTATCACTGCTAACATCAAAGATCCAAAGATGGGTGCTCTTGTAGCAACTTTGTTGTCAATGGAAATGAGGAAAAAGGCTATGGATAGTTTAGGTGATGTTCTCAATTTCAGGGGAAGGCCTAAAGAAAGAGGGTCTAAAGGAGATAAGAATGGGCCTAAGAACAAGTCTAAGGGAAAATCTAAAACTCCTGGAAAAAATAGAGTGAAATGTCGGAACTATGGAAAAAGAGGACATGTGAAGAAGGAATGTAGAAATCCAAAGAAACAAGTTGATTCCTCCCCGAAGAAATCCTCAAACTCAGGTGATGAAGCTTTGGTTTCTTCTTTTCATATTATGAATAATGAACACTGGTTAATTGATTCAGGATGCTCATTTCATATGACTCCTCATAAGGATTGGTTTTTCACATATGAAAAATATGATGGAGGCGAAGTCTACCTCGATGATAACTCTTCATATCCTATTGTCGAAAGGGGTAAGATTCAGTTGTGTTTAAGTGATGGGAGATTAAAACTCCTTTTTGATGTTTTGCATATCCCAGGATTAGCAAGAAATTTGATTTCGGTTTCTAAGTTAAATGATTCGAGAGTACATGTAACATTTGATAAGCATGGTTGGAGATTGGTAAGACGAAATTTGGTGATAGCAAGAGGGACAAGGGGACTTCGTTTAAGCTTGAAGCCACTACTATTGTTAACTCTACCAATGTAACTGAAAAATCTGAAAATACTTGTATGTTGTGGCATCGTAGATTGGGCCACATTAGTGAGATTGGTTTAAAAACCATTTTGAATAAAAAGTTGTTAGACGGTTTCTCCTATTTTGATGAGAATTTTGATTTTTGTGAACATTGTGTGTTTGGTAAACAAAACAGAAAATCTTTTCCTTCAGGCAACACTAAATCTAAGAATAAATTGGAACTTATTCATTCAAATGTATTTGGTCCTATGGATGTGGAATCAATTGGAAAATCTAGATATTTTGTCTCCTTCATTAATGATGTAACAAGATATACCTAGTTATATTTTATGAGGAATAAATCTGAAATTTTCACTAAATTTAATGTAATGTCCCCAGTTTGGAGGCAGAATAATTTAATTTAATTAATTGATTAAGTTGTCCAAAATAATGATATTTCATAAGGATGACTAATTGATTATTTTAATTAAATTAAAAGTGGTATTAAATTAATTATTTGTAAGGTTATCGAATAAATAAATATTATAAGGTGACCTTATATTTAATTAAATTAATAAAGTGACTTAAATAAAATATTGTATTATAAAGTCACTAAAATAAAATATATCTTTTATCCCATATTGGCAAGAAAAGTGTGTGGGCTCTCCCACGAAAAGTAAAAAAGGATCTTAAGGGGCTCATTCTTGAACATCTAGAAAATTGATATTTGTTTTGTTGAGATTGTTTGGTGAAGGAGCTAGCTAGGGTTTCTACCATTTCTAGCCATTGGGAACGAAAACTCTCATTGGTTAAGCAATTTTGAGGTTGTGAAATATCAGCTGAATTATTGCTAGTTGTGGGTTTCATTCAGAAGTTCAACTTGAGCATATTTAGGATTCATATCAGATTTTAATGGAGGTCGATCTTGCATACCATATTCAAATTTTTGCTTGTATGGCCTCATTCGTGCATTGTTTCTTTGTGGGTATTTGAGCATTCATCTTGGAAGAGCTTGGTAGTCATTTTGGAGTATTTTGGAGTAGCTATCAGGTTGTTGATCAATAATTACAGTGGTCTGATATACTACAGCAAGGGCACCATTGGCAAGGCAGTTTTGTTCATAAATCATCATTGAAGCATCCTATGGTTTTGGGCATTGTTGCATTTTGATTCTTTGGTCCTACCGATCATTTCAAGTGCCAAGAGGTGGAGTTTAATTGCTGCATTTATTCATCTAAAACATTGTCAGGCAAGAACAGGGGCGGCTGGGTGAAAGCATCGATTTGGCCTAAGAGGAGTTCATTTTGGCTTGGTTGTTGATTGCTACATTTTCATCATCATAGGCACTGCTATAACCAGGTTCTTCATGATTTTGGAGTTGATTTGCACTGTTATCTAGTCTTGCTGCTATAGGTTGTCATCTAGATCAGATTTTGGGATTGTATTGAGCTATCACTGTAGAGCCAAGAATCTTGGCTATCATAATAGCATTGTACTCAATTGGTCATTCAATAAAGGGAGATATAAGTTATATCTCAAATGCTTGAGGTAATATTCATGTTGATTAGAACAATAGTATGCATGCCAATTGTTTGACAAAATGTCAATTGGCTGTAGGTGCACATTTTGCATTTGAAAAGCGTAAAAACAACTGCATTTCATTCTCAGCGTATTGTTAGATCTTTTGACATTCATTTCAAAGCATTTGCATCACCTCTACATGATATTAAGAGCATATACAGCAAACTGAAATTCATATCAGCAAGCTACAACTTCGCATATACACCTTATGAAATGTGAATAGGTAAGAAACCTTTTGTTTCACATTTAAGAGTATTTGGCTATGAGGCTTATGTTCATGTGCCTAAAGAAAAATGAACTAAGTTGGATCCAAAAACTGAAAAGTGCATTTTCATTGGATATGGTGATAATGTAAAAGGTTACAAGTTATGGAATCCTCTAACCAAGAAAAATATATTTTTCTAGAGATGTGATTTTTAGGGAACTTAGTGTTAATTCTGATCCTGAACAACCAAAGGAAAAAGATAAGGAAAAGAGAGTGCATTTTGAAATTAAGCAAGAAGATGCACTTCGGGAAGAACAAAGGGTTGGACTTGAGGATGAGGAGGAAGAAGATGAGGTTCCAAATGAATTTACTGATCAAATCGAAGAACATGAGGAAGAAAATCGGGAAGAGGTTGAGCAAGGTCAAGGATAGCAAGAGCCTCCTACTCCTATTTTCAAAAGATCCACAAGACAACGAAATCCAGTCGACAGGTATAGCCCATCAGATTTTCATTGTATATTTGCTTTATTGAGTACTGGCAATGAACCTAGATCTTTCAAGGAGGCTCTCTCTTCGAAGGAAAGTGAGTCTTGGTTGCAGGCCATGCAGGAGGAGAAGATGGCTTTGGATAATTGTAACACCTGGGATCTTGTTAGTTTTCCCAAAGGAAGAAAGCCCATCAAATGTAAATGGGTATTTAAAAAGAAATTTGGAGCAGATGGTCAATTAGAGCGGTACAAGGCCAGATTAGTGGCTAAGGGCTACTCCCAGAGAGATGGAGTTGATTTTGGTGAAATTTTCTCTCTCGTTGCTAAATTAACTTCTATTAGATTTTTATTATCTATTATTATTGCTTGTGATTTTCAGATGGAGCAAATAGATGTTAAAACTGCTTTCTTGCATGGGGATTTTGAGGAGGAAATTTATATGCGACAATTTGACAATTTTGTTGTGAAGGAAAAAGAAAAATTGGTTTGCAGGTTAAAGAGATCTTTATATGGTTTGAAACAATCACCCAGGATGTGGTATCAGAAGTTTGATGCTTTTGCATTAAAGTTGGGTTTTCTTAGGAGCGAAGAGGATCATTGCGTGTACATTAAGGTTATTGATGATCAAATCCTAATTATTGTATTGTATGTTGATGATATGTTGTTTATTGGTAATAGCAAGGTGATGATTGGTGAGCTCAAGAAACAACTTTCTGGAACATTTGATATGAAGGACTTGGGGGCTGCAAAATACATTCTTGGGATGGAAATCAGAAGGAATCGGAGTCACAAAAAGCTTTGGTTAAGTCAAAGAAGTATGTTGATACCATTTTGCAGAGGTTTAATATGCATAACTGTAAGCCAGATTGTATTCCATTTCCAGTTGGTACTAAGTTGAGCTTAGATGTGTCCTAATTCGGATGATGATTTTGAAGATATGTCTAAGGTTCCTTATGCTAGCATCATTGGTAGTTTGATGTATGCAGTGGTTTGCACTAGACTAGATATAGCCCAAGTAGTGGGAGTTCTAAGCAGGTTTATGTCTAACCCGAGTAAAGAGCATTAGACTTTTGTTAAGAGGGTATATAGATAATTGCAAGTTACTTCTGACTACTATTTGCTTTATCATGGTACTGATAATGTGGTCAAGTCATTGGACATACAGGGATTTGTTGATGTAGATTGGGCAGGTGACTTGGATGTCGAAGGTCCACCAGTGGGTATGTGTTTACTATGTTTGGAGTAGCAATGAGTTGGATGAGTAAAAGACAAGCTACAGTTGCTTTATCCACAACAAAAGCAGAGTATATGGCTGCTACTCATGTCTCTAAAGAGGCAATTTGGTTACAAAGGTTGTGTACAGGTATTGGTTTTGATTGCAAAATTATTCAGATTAACTATGATAGTCAAAGTGAAATTCATTTAGCAAAGAATCCGATGTATCATGCACGAACTAAACATGTGGATATTCAATATCATTTTGTTCATGGATTGATTTCTAATGGTCGAATTGAACTACAAAAGATTGACACACAAGAGAATGTTGCAGATGTTCTTACCAAACCTGTGAGCACAGAGAAGTTTACTTGGTGCAGGAAGGCCATGGGCCTTGTTGCTTGTGCTTAGTTGGTTTATGTTTATGTTTTCCTATGGGTGTATTTACAATGTATGATGTCAAGTGGGAGACTATTGGGATAAAGGTGCCATCAACCTCGTAAATATCTTGTAATTTAATTACTCCTAATACTATTTGCAATTCACTCATAAGGGATGGAAGGTTTCACCGACAGTGGTAATTAATTTTTTACTGGCCCTGGTAATTATTGTTTTACCGGCAACGATTTATTGTGTTACTTTTAGTGGATAGTTGTCACAGTAATGGTAAAATGGTCAAACAAGAGATTCTAGGCGCCCACCTTGGGAATATTGCATTATGACATGTTATGACATCCGTCATAAATTGTAAGAGCATCTATGACAGCTATGACACTTGTCATAAGATTCTATGACGACTATGACAACATCTATGACGGAATATTTGCTATCTTGGTCCCTAGGCACCCATGCATGAAAGATGCCTTATGATAGTTGTAAGAGCATCTGTAAGAGGTCATTATGATCTGCATGTGATGATTCCAAGATAGTGGTGTGAGGTTTAGACCAATTTGGACGCCATTCTTCATGTATTGTGTTATTCTTTATAACAAGTGCTTGTAGGTGGAGTATTGTGTTATTCTTTATAGAAATAGATGAATTATTCATCATTAATGTCTTATGAAAAGTAGACCTAGAAGAAAAGGTACAAAGTATGAACATTAAACCATCCATAAGTAGGTAATCCCCTTAAATTTATTCCATCCTCCAATCAGGACTTAAGCTCACTCGTCCCATGACATGCATGTCCAACCAAATTACCATATTTGTAATTTTCTTCTTATTGAGAGGCATGTCTTGGCAATAAAAGTAAAGGTAAAGGTTGTGTATTGGGTCCCCTCCAAGTGAGATGCCAATTTGGCATATGAGGGCCCCCTTATAAAAGTCTTAGGGATTTCTTTTCATTTACCTAAGATATTCTTCAAAAGTTGTACCCCTGGGTTTCATTCAAATGACCAAAATAAGAGTAAAACATACCTAACCAATTCATCTACATTTGGGGTACAAAAGTGATCTGCAAGGTGTTACAAAATATCATGACTAATACCAAAGGGACTTGGCCATATAAATATCACTAGGTGCTACTTATGTAAGCTGCCCTTAAGAATATCATAATGTCTCTACACAGTGATTTTAGTGATCTTCCCTTGATAATAGTATGTTGCATTAACCAAGTTGCCTATTCTTGAGAATATCATAGGCAATGCCAAAGTAATCTGCCCAAGGGGACATCAAAGGCAATAACAAAGAGTTCTTACTTTATGGGTATCACAAGGAAATACTGAAGTGATCTCCCATTGAGAATCATCGAGGAAGATACTGGAATGATGTTCCTTGAGGAATATGATGAGGCCAAATGGAAGTGATCTGCCATAAGGAATATCATTAGCAATACAAAAAAACATGTCATCTAAGAACAACCATAGTACAATCATAGCCATAGCTAAAAATAGCCAGTTTGATGTGTTGAACATGATGAAACACACAACGAATACTAAGAGGGTGGCTGGGGAGGGGGTCAGGGGGTGGGTGAATCAGTATAGATTAAAACTTTACTCCTTAACTCAATATAGCAATATTACTTCACACCCTAATTACCCTTAGCAATATTATTCATGCAAGATGTAGCAATTTGAGAACATGCACAAGAGATACACACAATTTTACATGGAAACCCTTACGAGAGAAAACCACAGCAGAATCTTGCTTGTATTAATCTTCTTACAAAAATTTGTAGGCACCAACGCACAGGAAACTCCAATCCCCTCCACTAAGCACCAACTCAGCAAGAGACTCCAATCTCTTCAACACGAGGCTCCAACCTCACGATCTTCCAAATAGGAGGCTCCAACCTCCACAAGAATGATATGAATAGTTTTGACTTGCCACTCCTCAAAACTACCCTAATGCCTTCTCACAAATCTGCAATATAGTCTTCACAATGTCGGCAATAATGTCTTCTCAAGATTGGCAATTACATCTTCACGAATTTGGCAATAATGCTCTCTTCAAATCTGCAATAAAGTCTTCATAGGATCTGCTGAATAGATCGTCATGATCTCGCTTATGTCACTTGCTCTCCTCTCACAAATTTGCTGCTATAAATTTGCTCAAATATACCTTGTAGATCTGCTTGAATAACCTTTTATTTCTACTCTTCATACAAGATATTTCTTGAAAAAATTGATTACTTTTAACCCTCTCACAACCTCCCATTTATACTTGCCTAATATGCCTCTTCACCCAAGAGGAGTGACTCTTCAAGAGGGTCAACCCACACCAAAAAAATAATTTTTTATTTACTTTATTTGCTTCCCAAAATCTGAGCGCACCTTCCTAGAGGGGGTCGGCCCACTTTAAAAATTAAAATTAATTTATTTTGAATTTTACAAATCCCCAATTTTGGGGTGGCTCCAAGGAGGGGTCGGCTTCATAAATGAAGAACACCTAATTTTGTTTTTATTTAATTTTCTTCAGCACACCTCAATATTTAAGTTTATTTGGGGCCGCTATATACACCAAGACACCTTTGACATCAATGACAACATTTTTCCAACAAAACGACTCCTCTCAATTACTGTGATGCAGTAAGAGTGGCTTCCATGTCCTAAAACTAATAAACCCTCAGAAGAATCTTGAGACCCTAGTGACCATAAATGTTATTTCTTACGGAAAATCATTTTTGAAAACTTGCAACACTCAATGTTTTTTGAAACCCTAAACTTCATCAAAGATGACCGCCAAAAATCCATGCTTAGCAAATTGCCAGAACTGATTTCCAACCCTAACCATCAAAAACAAATCTGCACCTTGATGTTTCAATCAGCCTTGACATCTGCTTGATCAAGGGCGCTTCACCATAATGGAAGGCACATTTCATGTTCAACTCAGATTTGTATCACCCCTGAAATTAGCATGCTCCTAGTCACCCTCAACCAGTTTTTTATTTTTTAAAGCTTTTGTAGAAATGATCTTATGGTGTGCCCTTGAGACCTTTTCGACACTTTTTATGTTATGCAAATTTACGCCAAAATACACTGACATCCTCCAAGGACCTTTTTGGCCACTTTAGTGTTTGGCAAATTTTGTCCAAAATGCCTTATAGCAACTTCCAAGGTCCTTTTTGGACACTTTTTATGTTTTCCAAATTTTGACCAAAATGTTTATGATACCCACCAAGGACATTTTTAGATACTTTTCAGTTTTACAACTTTTTGGTCAAAAACCTTTATGATGCCTACTAGGGAAGAGGACCCAGTAGTTGTGCACCCTAACTTTACACTTCTAATTATCCTACGTGGAAATTTCAAATCAATCCCAATTTTTTACAGCAGTTTACTTGGCAAGTCCCTTGCTTATAACTAAGGTTTCAGGGCCACATCATCAAATATGATGCCACATCAGCATGTTTTGGTCAAGGTGTTCAAAAAGGCCCTAAAAAAGAGTGAGAACAATACTTGTGCATTCACATCATGGGTAGTTGAGCGCTGATGTGGCATCACATGATTGGTTGCTTTTTAGATCAAAGCAATACATTTTGTTTAATTATGGGTAGTCAAATCACAACTATTGGGCATTATATAAACAACTACTGGGTATTATTGTAGAAACCCTTGTTTCCCCTATTCCCTGAATCTGATTGTTTTTGCTTGTTTTCGATGTATTTTGATTTTTTTGTGGTTTTTGCATGAATATAGAAAGATGCGATTTTGCAAGAATTTAATGATAAATTCAAATTAAAATGCTACAACACCAATATTGATAGAAATACAAGATCTACTATTGGCAAATCATTTATTGAACTTCTGAGCTTATTACAATAGAGATCCATTAACATGCAACAAAGGAAACAGCATTATTTTTAATAAAAAACCTGGTATTTGCAGCAATCTGAAAGTACATGAATGGTACGACCTTCACAAGAACTGCTTCTCCCTCGGTCTATCGATCTCAAACAATCCCAGTTACCACTGCACCCCAGTTGATGAAGAGTGAATGCTAGAATAGAAGGCGTTTTGACCAAGATCAAAAATATGCCCTTTTGAACTGGTACGGCCCTGCTGTAAGGTAGTACGGCTTTATCAGCAGCAATTAATGAGAAGTACGACCCTTCCTAGGATCTCCAGATCTTATTGAAATTGGCGCCTTGATGAAAGAAACTCCTTTAGATGGATTGCTAACCAAAAACTCTCAATATTTCTTGTTTGTGATGCTCTGTAATTTCTTCTGAATGAAGAAATCTCTTGCCTGGCAATAAATCGGATGATATTTCACAACCTCTGAATTGCTTTCACTAGAGATGGCTCATTCCCCAATGCTCTGAGACTAAAACCCTTGGCTTTCGTGCTCTGGTTGAAGACTTAATCAATTTTCAATAATCAATAACATAATGGCTCGAATTTCCAAGCAAACCCTTATATCCTTTGAAAAGTGTGAATTCCTTCAAAAAAACATCATTAAAATAATTCGAACTTTTCTTGTTTAATTTTTCAATAGTCTTCAAGCGCATTTTTAACTATAAATTACAATTAAAAATGGCCCCTTCTATGATGGGCGACCCCTTCAATATTTCACTTAAGTTATAATATTAAAATATTATAACTTTATATTATATGCTCCATTTAATTAATATTTAATTAATCAATCAAATATTAATAACTCCCTCAAGAAACGTCTGATGCACGAACCATCTGAAGTTGGCAAACCAGGGAGTGATTCTGCACGTGATCAAACTGTACTGCTAAAAATAACAGGGGTGCCTCTCTGAGTGCCAAATACTGCTAAAAATAGCAACTCAAGTAAACGGTAACCAAATGAGCCCGAACGAAAGCCAACTGGTAAAAAACTGACAACTGAAGCCAAGCCAAACTCCATCAAGACCCTCTATCCATCCCATCAGCCTACGAGGGTCGTATAATAGGCTAATCCAGTGCTCCGAGAGATGTCAACTAGAAGGGGACATGACAATTATAATCACAATTGACTGCACGACTATTGGCCCCTCTCCCCTAGATACCTTTTCGAATACTCCAATTTTACAACTTTTTGTCCAAACAATGCACATTGGAGCATAAAATGGCCACTTTTTCACTTGAACAAAATCTTCTCCAAATCACATGCTCTAGAGCATGAAATGGTTACTTTTTCACTTGAAATAATTTTTACCCAAAAACCCTTATGGCATTGCAAAGCATTAAATGGACACTTTTATGTTTTTAAGTATATGGGAAAAATGCATTATGCCATGCTCTTCTGGCTCTTCTTCTTATTTTAACTTAAAAACATTATTGTCCATTGTTACCTATGGCATGCTCCTTAGCACATGATATACCATTTTCATGCCTTCATCCATTTTTCCTATTCTTGTACATCCAAGCTTTGATCTCCATATCATTTTGATGCATTGGAAAGTATCTCTCATTGGCTCTATAAATACACCAATTAGTGCTTGAAAGAGAAACATCCATAAACATGGGAGACTAAGATTCAGCAAACTTACTAGATAAGGAATGACAAGTTACTAACTTGAAAACTGACTCCATAATAAAAAAAGTGTATGGCTACAACAGCATTGATACTGTGTATTCCATGCACATGTGCAGAAGACAAAACATAAAAAACAAATTATACAACACGACTAGGGATTATAAATCCTTTTATGGAAGAATTGCTCTTTCCCTTCCATTATTTTCATTTTTGCAAATGTAAATATTCTATATTATTGTAAATAGTTTACTTTTTACTTTCTTGCATTAATTAACTTTGGGTCTCTACAAATCAAACCCAACCTTATGTCGAGAGGAATTACCTTGCTCAATGCCACTAAGGAATTTCATCCCACCAATCAATCTACAAAATGACGTATTTGCAGTATTAGGGTGAAACCATAGTTTTAGGACTCATCAAGTACTCGGCAAGACTTGGCAAACTCGCTAGTCTATTTGTTGGCCATCTCAAGTCTGGCCAAGTACTCGGCCAAGTCTAGTGCCAGTACTTACCAAGTCTCAAGCTCAGACTCCCAAGTCTTGAGCTCGGACTCTTGAAGCACCTGAACATTACCAGCCACGACTTTTTAAGTGGAAATTCATCATTTTTTGGTCATTTTTGCTCTTATTCATCCATTCCACCCAGCGAAGCATTGACAATTTGAGAAGACAATTTTTAAGGATTCAAAGTTCTTGAAATCAACAAAAAAAATAACTATTATTTTCATTTTTTGATTTGAAAATTTAAAAAAACTTGAAAAATTAGGGGAAAAGCTATGAAATTTTTCCCATTTCCCCTCATCCAATATTTCCTAACACTTTTAGATTCTATTTGCATTCTACTTTTTTAAATAAATGCTTATTATTTTGCTTGTTGCTGACTTTTTGCAAAATCCTACTCTTTTTTTTTCCATGTTAAAACAACAATGTCAAGTTCAACACAAATGAGTGGTGGAAAAGATCCTACATGGAAGTACAGGACATTAGGAGCTATCAAGGGCCAAGTCACTTGTAATGAATTCAAGCATCCTATGATCTAATGGTCTCCTGTGGACTACCAAGTTCTGTACTGTTGTGCTTAACTGCTGAAGCACGTTAGCAACCTGTTCTTGACCTATAACTAGGCCTCTTAGCACATCCATGGCCTCTCCATCCTCAATCTGTGATCTGGTTAGAGGTTCATCCTCTCTTTCAACTCTATCACCCATTTCCTCGAACTGGTTATCAAAGTTAAAATTATCAAAAGAATTTCTTTGACTTCTTCACCCCCTGTGCTAGTAATACCTATTATACCTGCCTTGAAAAGGACGCATGTGATGGGTTTTCCCTTAGGCTAGCAGGATTAATAAGCTCTGATACCACTGAGATGAGCCCAGTTGGCTCTCTTACCCAAACCCCAACTGTACTGCCTTTTTACTGTGTTTATTAAGCTTTTTAGGGGAAATTTAGACAGAAGTAGAAGGCTCGAAACAACATAAAATGTTTATTGAAGTAAAATTTACAAACTAAATGCTCAAGTAATGATATATATAGTGTCAGGTAGTGCATACAATGAATTTACAAATGATAAATGTACCCGAGATGCTCCAGAATAATTAAATAAATAATTTCCAAGCTTGGCAGGCAATAATGATTGGAAAACCTCTAGATGCACACCAGTAGCTCAGATCTGCATTCTCCCACTGGTAAGCTGGAGGAAATGACCTGTAGAGGTGGGACGCCTATGATGCAAGAAAGAAATGGGACAAGAAAGAGGCAATTTGCCTCAAAAGTGCCATGCCTCCCTCAAGAAGAACACGCCAACGTCATGCAAAAGTACGGCCTCAGCAATGGAAGCCTCAAACCCTGAAGTATGCTGGAAGGAAAGATGTATATGGCGATTTGATGAAGAAACCCTTCCTCTAAAAGTGAGAAACTCTGATATCTCCCTCAATAGATCCTGATTAAGCCCAATGAAAGCTACAGAATGAAGCCCTCTCACACTGCATCGATTCAGTTGATATCCCACAACCTCAAGGAAGCAAACCTCTGAAGAATATGCATTCTCCAATGGCTGAAATATGTAAACCCTTGTTCTCAGACAAGCACAGAGAAATAAGAAGCAAAGTTGAATAATCAAAAAGTGAGTTCAATTTGCTTCTCTTTTGCCTTTTAACCAAAACGGCACAATTTTCAAAAAGGTACGACTTCACCCTAAAATACAATTAAATTGTATTTTAATTAATTCTCAATAATATACTTGAGCGTACCTTTTTAAGTGATTTAAGTGATTTTTAATAAATCACTTTTTCAATAAAGTAATCTTTTATTACTTTATAATATATTTAAGTGGTTTCCAATTATAAAGTCAATTAAGTTAAATAACTAAGTTATATATTAAACATCTAAGTTAAATAAATAACTTAACCACTAAAATACTGATAACTTTTCCCCAACTGAGTATAACTATAAACTCATGCCGTCAGAAGCTGACAAACACTGAACTCCATCTCCCTGCACTGGTACCAACACTGAGCTAAAGAGGTGAGAATGAAAATACCCACCCAAAAGAAGCACTGACCCTCTAACCAAGTCCTGTCAACCCACAAGGATCCAAGAAATAGGCTAACTCCACAATCATCTGACACCGACTAGGATGGGGACATCACAGTCCACCCTCCCTGAATTTGCTTGTCCTCAAGCAAACTCAAAGCTGGATGCTACAAAATACTGTCACTCTCCCAAGCAACATCCTCTACTGACAAATCTTTCCACTTGACCAAATATTCCCCAAGAACCTGCCCCCCGAGAGGACGCTCTCTGAACTCAAGAATAGCTTTAGGTACTAACACCAACCTCCCCTCATCATCCAAGGGTGGTAGATCTGTAGAAGGAACAATATGTTGTCCCAACGCCTTCTTGAGGCGTGATACATGAAACACATTATACAGCCTGCTGTTTGTCGGTAACCGTAACTCATAAGCCACCTCGCCAAGCCGCCTGACAATGGTAAATGGCCCGTAGTAGCGTGGCTTGAGTTTCTCAGAGCCCCTCTTCCTAAGAGTGGATTGCCTGTAGGGTTGCAGCATGAGGTAAACCAAATCACCAACCTCAAAGGACCGCTCAACCCTCCTCTGATCCGCATACTGCTTCTACTGATTTTGAGCTCTCTGAATATTCTCTCTAAGAGCTCTCATAATATCCTGGTTTTCTTGTAAAAGATCACCAACACTCGGTACTCTGCAGTCGCTCAATAGCAAATCAAAGAAATTGGGAGCATCATAAGCATACAATGCTTTGAAAGGTGACATCTGGATGGACATGTGGTGGGTAGAATTGTAACAGTACTCACAAAGATATAACCATTTCACCCAACACTTCTGCTGTCCAGAGATGTAATTTTGTAGGTACCCTTCCACCCATTTATTGACAATCTCATACTATCCATCTGTCTGAGGGTGGTAGCTAGTACTCAAAGTAAGCTCGGTCCCACAAAGCCTGAATAATTCCTGCCAGAAATTACCCATGAACCTGCTATCCCTGTTGCTGACGATACTCTGAGGCAATCCATGTAACCTAAATACCTCCCGAAAGAACAAGTCCACCACCTGTATAGCTGAGTAAGTAGTAGTGATCGGGAAGAAATGAGCATACTTCGTCAAACAATCAACTACCACAAAAATGCTATCTCTACCTTGAGCTTTCGGCAAGCCCGTAATGAAATCCATAGACAAACATTCCCACTTCCCCTCAGGAATAGGAAGCGGTTGTAGTAACCCAGCAGGGTAAGTATGCTCTTGTTTGTTCTGCTGACAAATAGAGCACTCCCTGACATATCGAAAAACATCCAATTTGAGACCCTTCCAAGTGAATCTCTCCCGTACCTGCATGTAGGTCTTAAAGTACCCGGGATGACCAGCCATGGGTGAATCATGAAGAGTCTTCAAAATCTTGTCCTTCACCTTAGAACGTGGGACTAAAAATATTCTCCTTTTGTAAATGATAAGATCACTCACAAGAGAGTACCTGCCATCCTATATAGTCCCGTCAATTATGCCAGAAGCCCACGAATTCTTGACATACTCTGCTAATATCAAGTGACTCCAATCCTCTAAAATCACTGTAATGGAGCTCAAGTGTGGCCGGCGAGATAATGCATCAGCAACTACATTTTGTGTCCCCTTGACATAAGAAATGTCAAAATCATAACACTGTAGTTTACTAACCCACTTTTGTTGTCTCTCATTTAGATCTCGCTGCCCAGGGAAATGTTTCAAGCTGTTATGATCCGTTTTGACACAAAATTTGCTGCCAACCAGATATTGCCTGAACTTGGCCATAGCGTGCATGATAGCAAACATCTCCTTATCATAGATACTGAAACTCCTCTTAGGATCCCTTAGCTTCCTACTCTCGAAAGCTATCGGATGACGATCCTGCATGATTAATGCAACCAATACCTTTGCCACTAGCATCACAGTGAAGCTCGAAAGGTTTGGTGAAGTCAGGCAACACTAACACTGGGCATTATGTCATCAATTGTTTGAACTTCTCAAAACACTCCTCTGCTTGAGGTGTCCAAACAAAGGCTCCCTTCTTCGTCAACTTTGTAAGTGGTGTTGCATGACGTGAAAACCCACTAACAAACCAGCGATAGAAAGCACATAAACCCACGAAACCCCTGAGCTGCGTCAAGGTCTCTGGAATAGGCCAATCAACAATGGCACGAATCTTATCAGGATCCATGCTAACTCCCTCTCCACTGATGATGTGTCCCAGATAAAGTAACTCTCCCATGCCCAATGCACATTTGGATTCCTTGGAGTACAAGGACTTCTTGTCAAGTATGCTCAGTACTGCATCCAAGTTAGCCAAATGCTCTTCCCATGTCCTACTATAAACTAGAATATCATCGAAGAACACTAATACAAACTTCCTCAATTGAGAATGAAACACCCTATTCATAGTAGACTGAAATGTGGCAGGTGCGTTGGTTAAACCAAAAGGCATAACCAAAAAGTCATAATGTCCACAATGACATCTAAAGGTTGTCTTCTCAATGTCCTCCTCTCGGACTCTGATCTGATGGTACCCCATTCTCAAATCTATCTTTGAGAAGCAGCAAGCTCCATGAAGCTCATCTATCAACTCATCAATACGTGGTATAGGATACCTATTCTTGATGGTCTTCCTATTTAGCATCCTCTAATCAATACACATTCTAAGTGTACCGTCCTTCTTAACCAAAACAACTAAAGAAGCAAATGGTGACTTACTCGGCCTGATGTGTCCCATAGCGAGCAGCTCTTTGATGGTTTTCTCTATTTCATCTTTTAATCGCTACGGGTGCCGGTAAGGTGTTATCATTATGGGCTTAGTGCCCTCCTCTAATTCGATAATGTGCTCTATGCCCCTATCAAGGGGTCTACCATGAGGTATATCACTGAATACCTTCGAGTGTTTGTCCCTTAGAACCTCCACATCTAAATGGTAAAGAGTTCTATGTTGTTGTTCATAAGAAGGCATGATCTTGCATTCTGCTGCCCACTCTACCATTTCATTTCGAATTAGTCTTTCCATCCTTCTCAATGTGATAACCTTCAAGCTATTGTCCTTGATGGCTTTAAGGATGTGATTTGTTCCTTCAACCTTAAACTTCATCTCCATCTCTCTAAGCTTGAGAGCAAACTCACCGATTGCATGAAGCCACTTCATGCCCAAAACTACATCAGTGTCACCCATGCTTACCACATAAAAGTTTGCCTTGAACTCATAATTATTCAGTTTCATTGACAGATCCGGAATCATCCTCTCACACTTGAGAGTGTATCCATCTACAACCTTCACTTTGATGCCTTCAAATTGCTGAGTTTGAATCCCTCTTCTCTCTACTAATCCTGCATCAATGAAATTGTGAGTTGCACCAGTGTCAAGCAGTCATATGACTCTTTCGCCAGCCAAGAGTCCACGCAAACAAAAAGAACCTTCCCTCTGCATACTTGACATATGAGCTTCCTGTAGCTCATTCTCCACTGCATTTTCCACTAAAATTTATAAGTCTTCTTCTTTGAGATCATCTTCATCAGCTTGCTGGTCCGAGAAATCATAATTTAATTCATCATCATAAAACCATTCTAACTATCTATTTTGCCCCTTTGGTTTAAGAGGACAGTCATGGTTAATATCGTAGGGTCCTTCGCAATAAAAACATAGCTTCCTCCTTCGTAAATCATTCATGGTTTCACGATCTAGAGGTGCTACAAACTACCAAGTTTTGTACTGTTGTGCTTAACTGCTGAAGCACGTTAGCAACCTGTTCTTGACCTGTAACTAGGCCTCTTAGGACATCCCTGGCCTCTCTATCCTCAATTTGTGCTTTGGTTAGAGGTTCTTCCTCTCTTTCAACTCTGTCACCCATTTCCTCGAACTGGTTATCAAAGTTAAAATTATCAAAAGAATTTCTTTGACTTCCTGACCCTCTGCGCTGGTAATACCTGTTATACCTGCCTTGAAAAGGACACGTGTGATGGGTTTTCCCTCAGGCTGGCAGGATTAATGAGCTCCGATACCACTGAGATGAGCCCAGCTGCCTCTCTTACCCAAACCCCAACTGTACTACCTTTTTAATGTGTTTATTAAGATTTGGGATTATCTGAATTATTATATCTGGGTCACATTAATAGTGCACAGGGGGTACGCATGGATCCTGAAAAGATTCGTGCTATTGTTGAGTGGCCTACTCTAGTGAACCTTACACAGTTGAGGGGATTTTTGGGCTTGTGTGGGTTCTAGAGGAGGTTTGTTAGTGGTTATTCTAGGCATGCAGCACCCTTGACGGATTTGATGTGGAAAGGGGCTTTCTTATGGACTCTTGAGGCACAAGAGTGTTTTGACATATTCAAGGAGTTGATGACTTCTTGTCCAGTGCTAGCATTACCAGATTTTAGCAAACCATTTGAGCTACATTGTGATGCATCTAGTGAGGGCGTTGGAGCAGTGCTTATGCAAGACAAGCACCCAATTGTATATGAGAGTAGGAAGCTCAAGGGACCTGAGAGGAGATTCAACATTTACGATAAAGAAATGTTGGCCATAATGCATGCTTTGGCCAAATTCAGGCAGTACTTAGTGGGCAGCAAATTTAGCATAAAAACAAACCACAACAGCCTGAAGCATTTCCTGGGGCAGCGAGATCTTAATGACAGGCAGCAGAAATGGGTAAGTAAATTACAGGCATATGATTTTGATATTACCTATTTCAAAGGGACACAGAATGTTGTAGCAGACGCCTTGTCACGGAGACCTCACTTGAGCTTGATGACAGACATATCAGAGGACTGGAGGCATTTGATCCTTGCAGAGTATGCAAAGGATACATGGGCATCAGGATTCATAGATGGATCGGTCCAAGATAGTGATTTCACCCTTGTGAATGAGCTCATCATTTACAAAGGGCGCATTTATTTGGTGCCAGGGTCAGAGGTGAGGAGGATGGTGTTGAGAGTTTATCATGACTCACCTATGGCAGAACATCCAAGTTTTTATAAAACCTACCAGCAGATTCGTGAGCGTTTTTCTTGGAAAGGGCTCAAAGCTGAGGTGTTACAGTATGTTAGAGAGTGTCCTACTTGCCAGCAGAATAAACAGGAGCACTCTTATCCGGCCGGTTTACTTCAGCCACTTCCGATTCCTGACAAGAAGTGGGAGTGTTTGTCCATGGATTTCATCACAAGACTGCCGAGAGCCCAAGGCAGAGACTGTATATATGTTGTTGTTGATCGACTTACGAAGTTTGCCCACTTCTTCCTGATCACTGCTACGTAGGTGGCAGATTTATTCTTCAGAGAGGTATTCAGGTTGCATGGCTTACCTCAGAGCATTGTCAGTGATAGGGACAGCAGATTTATGAGTCGCTTCTGGCAGGAGTTGTTCAGATTGTGCAGGACAGAGCTCACTCCGAGTACTAGCTACCACCCCCAGACAAATGGTCAGACAGAGATAGTGAACAAATGGGTGCAGGGATACCTCAGGAATTACATAGCAGGGTAGCAGAAGGTTTGAGTTAAGTGGATATATTTATGTGAGTATTGTTATAATTCCACTTATCACATGTCTATCCAGATGTCACCATTCATGGCATTATATGGCTATGAGGCACCCAGTTTCATGGATTTGTTGCTATCAGATAGTAGAGTGCCTAGTGTTGGAGACTTATTATAGGAGAGCCAGGACATTGTAAAGGCTCTTAAAGAGAATATCACTAAGGCACAGAATCAGCAGAAGAAGTATACTGATCAGAAGAGGACTGAGCGGACCTTTGAGGTAGGTGATATGGTATATTTGATGTTGCAGCCTTACCGCCAGTCCACTCTCAAAAAGAGTGGTGCCGAAAAACTTAAGCCACGTTATTATGGGCCTTTCAAGGTGATCAAGAGAGTTGGAGAGGTGGCTTATGAGTTAGATTTGGCGGCAGATAGCAGAGTGCATAATGTTTTTCATGTATCACGTCTCAAGAAGGCGTTAGGACATCAGATTGTTCCTTCCACCGTGCTTCCTCCCTTGGATGATGAGGGAACGTTGGTGTTAGTTCTTGAGGCTATCATTGAGTTCAGGGAAAGGAATTTGAGGAGGTGCACTATCAGAGAGTATTTGGTCAAATGGAGGGACATGCCGATTGAGGATGCTAATTGGGAGAGTGAAGAGATTTTACAGCATCCAGAGTTGAGATTGTTTGAGGACAAGCAATTTCAGGAGGGGCGGACTGTGATGTCCCCTTCTAGCTAGATACTTTAGTCTAGCTGTGGTTTAGCCTATTATTGGACCCTCGTAGGCTATTACAGGTGGATAGGGGGGGTCAGTTTGGACACAGGAGGTTTGGGTTGTTCAGTGTTTTTGGCTTTCTCAGAGTTCAGTGGTTGGTTTGAGCTTAGAGAGTTTGATTTAGGCTTCATTTGAGTGATTCTTGCTATTTTTAGCATGTCTTTTCAGGCACTTGGGAAATAATTTCTTGGACTCCAGTTTCAAACGGTTTGGCCAGATTCTCAATATTGAGAGAGTTATGATTATTTCAGTGAATTCCAGCATGTTTAATGATTAATAATTAAATATAAAGTTAAATTGACTTTATATTTAAATCACTTAAGTGATGGGTTTATAACACATCGAATGGGGCCAATTGAGTATTTTATTTTGGAGGAGAATTATTAAAAGCTTTCCCTAAGTTTAATTCAATCAAATGTTAATGATTTTATTTAATGTTATTTCATTAAAAAAATCGCAGCCTTGAAGAGGAATTTCGATTAGGGTTTTTGGGGGCATATATTTGCTTGAGACAAGAAGAATGGGATATCCATTGTTATTGCTATCATTTTGAAAATAGGTTTTTTGCTTTGAGAAGGGTTTCAGCCATTGCCATTGAAGAACGTAGTTTCTTCTGTGAGTCTCCATTTGAACTGGTGAAATATCCAGCAAATTTGGTATCCAGAGAGTTTCACACAGAGACTCTGATTTGTGCTTCAACAATTGTGAGGAAGATTCAGAAATTTATAGGGAATTCATTGCAGATCAGAATATTTAAAGATGAATCATTTGCTTATTAAAGTTTGTACCTGCTGCTACAGTACGGCCGTGAACAGTGACGCGTGAACAGTAATGCGTGAATAGTGACCCATGAATAGTGACGCGTGAACAGTAATGCGTGAATAGTGACGCGTGAATAGTGATGTGTGAACAGTAACACGTGAATAGTGACCCGTGAACAGTGCGCTACAGTGCTTGTGAACAGTGTGCTACAGTACTTGGATCAACAGTTTGGGCATTTATATCAGGTTTCCTATTAGTTACAGTTGTTTTTGTATAAGCATTCAATAAAAAGTTATAGTTTTCCATTGTAATAATGAGTATTTGTTTGCATTCAATATAGTTGTCTATCATTGCAATATCTCTTCCTTATAATCAGTGTATTAGAAGTAGTTTGCTTTTTATGTCAAAACCCTCAAAGCACAAAAAAATCAGAAAATACAAAAACAAAAAAATTACAAACAATCAATCACAGTTGCAGCGGATAGTGAGTTCAGTGATTGAACCAATTGGGGTTTCTACATAGATGGACAAAAGAATTCCACTAGCCAATCATGCCTTGGCCTACTACCTAAACCCAAGTTTTACTACTCTAATACATTTAAGACTGATGAGAAGGTCATGGCAAGTGTTATTTCATGCATTGATAAGATAGTGCCAAATGTTGAGATAAGAGACAAAGTTCTTGATGAGTTGGAGGTGAAATTTACTCAATTTGATTTACTATATCTTATTTATGAATTTTGCAATGTTGACTCTCTAGAAACATTTATTTTACATACATAATAATTAACTTGCTATATTTCATCTATCTATTCAAGGTCTACAAGGGTGCGGAGGGGAGGCTATTTTCTTCATCTCAAGCAATTCAAAGGAGAAAAAAAACCAACTAAAAAAAAAATCTTTTAATTTTTAGCTCAATACTACAAGTAGAAATTAGAAACTTGATTCCTATGTTTTCTACTTAATTCTTCTATTTTTTAAATCCTTTTTTGTAAATTTATAGTCGGAGAATTATGGTGTTGGCATTCCAAATCTTCAAAGGCTAGCCATCCATATTTTTTCCCAACCCTGTAGTGCTTCTGGGTGTGAACAAGATTGGAGCCTATTTGATAGCATTCACACGAAAAAGAGAAAAAGGTTGACCCAGGCGTGCCTCAATGATCTTGTATTCATTCGGTACAACATTCACCTTCAAACTAGAAAGGTGGAGAGCATTTCACATGATTCCATCAGCTTGGATGAGACTGATCCTTATGGTGAATGGACTGTCGATGAGTAAGATGATGTCCTTCTTATTGATGAAGATCTTGCAGAATTGGAGAGAGGAGCAGCAGAACCAGCAAAATTGGATGCAATGGAGGAAAACAAAGACACTTTTGAAGAAACAATCTATCATCATTTTGATATTGACTTTCTAGTTCAAGGCCTAAAATTTAAGTTACACTAGGAGGGAAAGAGGAAGATGTAGATTGTATTTGGTTGTTTTTTTCATTGTGAGATATCATCATATGTAAACAGTTATAATGCTGTTATACATTTATTATTTATAATTTTGTTGTATTACAGTGTATTGTTCAACTTTGAAATTATGAAATTTCATATTTTGAGAGTTTCAGGATCATATGACATGTGTAATGTTTGAATTAGGACAAATTGATAGTCAAATTAGATTTTTCTGTTCTCTAAATACATTAATTTCTTTTTTTATGTAATTATAAGTTTATTTTTTTGCCAAGTTTGTGCTGAGCGCCGAGTCTAGCTCAAAATCTTGGGCTATTGAGTCCAAGTCCGAGTCAAAATTTTGGGTTGTCGAGTCCAAGTCCTAAAACTATGGCTGAAACCATAGTTGTAAAACTCAGACTCGGCAATAAATCGATAGGCCCAAAAATTTTAAAAACTCGAAACTCGGCAATAACTTGGCAAATTTATCAAACATTCGAAAATACAATTTTTCAAATATTCTTCAAAAACACACATATATACTAACTTTGTAGAACATATTAATGAGTTAAAGGTTCTATATATGTTTCACATATAGTTTTGAACTTAAATAAAATAGGTGTAACAAAATAGATGCACAACATGAGCATAATTTACTTTATTTAATATTTTTCAAGTTTATAAACTTATATTTTTCCGCCATCTTTTCTAGAACCGGATACATATGGTAAACCCAAATAAGGTGATGATTGATGGAGACTTTGAATGGGTTTTAAGTTCAACATTTCAAAGGATTCAACTAGTGTGGAAAGAAACTCCTTTACTTTCTTACGATTACATAAGAACTTGAAAGTGCAAGCTATGGCGAGCGATTAATGGATAACTAACAAATTTACAGTCGCACACTGATCACTGATGTGTCCATGTGTTGTTGTCTTTTCGTCATGTGTTGTTGTCTTTTCGTCTCCCAAAAATACACAAAAAACCCTAAAAAATGTTCTCTTTTCATCTAAAATTGGTTTTAAGGTGAATGGGACGAGTTTCATGAAATAAATAACGCATTTTTTTGCGATTTTTCCATTAAAAATCGCTAGAAGTTTCTGCAAAACTCGACAATAAGTTTTCGGGCAAGTAACTCACTGCCATTTTCAATTGTGGGTGAAACGATATATATTTTGAGTAATTAGAATCCTTGGTAAGAACACCCTAACATTGGCTAAATAAATACTCTACAAGGTTTTATAATAATATTATGTTTTTCAGTATTTCCTCTAGTGGTCTCCCCATTACATCATCATTCCCAGATAGGCTCAAAAATAGGGTCTTGGAGGTTTCATCTGCATGTTGAGTTTTGTAGAATGGTTTCTTTATGGTCTTGGTTATTGTCCTATTCCGGACCACAAGCAAAATGTTAAAATGCATTTGAAGACACTTCTTTAGCAGTATGCTATTTATAGTAAGTGTTATTTTTAGCAGTGCAATATTGGGGTTTTTGATGCATATCAGCATTTCCGGCACATATCAACATTTTCGGTGCATTTCAGTATTTTTGGCAGTGCTATTTTTAGCAGGGTTTCAGCGGGCCAATTCAGAGGTTGTTTCAAGCAAGTCAGTTGGAGCAGTTGGTCTCCCGCACTCTTGGAGCTCATTCTGGTAAATTAGGTACTTTGGGTGAATTATTATTTTAAGTGAAATATTTTTGCTAAGGCATAGTGGACGCCTAGCATGGAGAGATAAGTTGATTTTATTAAAAAAGTAACTTTTATAAGGTTTTTCACTTAAATCAATTTGGACACCCATCTGATGTTATATTTGTTTTTGATAAAGTATTATTTCTGCAATGCCTTGGACGACCTTGTCAAGGAGGCTAATGAAACTCAAATGAAAATTGAGAAAGGGTGAATTTGGATTTCAGTTTGGGCACCCTAATTGGAGGGAAAAGCAATTCGAATTTGTGGAGAAGATTATAAATAAGAGTGTTGGACTTCATTGTTGATTATCCATTGCTTACCATAACGAAATGTTACTGAAATTATTTCAGAGCCCTTGCTTTGAGGAATGCATACCTCCTAGTTTATATCAGTTTCATACTTGAGAGATAGTACCTAGCTGGTTTGAGACTGCTTCTTCATTCAGAGGTTGCATATAGAGCTTCACAGAGATGGCTTCATTTGATATTTTTTTATTTTGGAGAGTTAGTGTTTGTAGCTTAGGGAGATATTTTTCTCCTAAGTAAAAATTAAGATAACAAATAATTGTTAAGGCAAGTCGGCCTTATTATAATTAATATTTTCTTTTCTTTAAGAGGCCGACCAAGTGAAGAGTCACCTTGCATTGTATATATAGAAGATGATGATCATCCATTTGATCATCAATTAATTGGTTATCAATTCAATCATTTCATTCTCACTTCCAACAAAAGTTCGCCGTTCCATTTGCAGCAGATCAAACTTCAAGGGGAAGCATATTTATTTGTACTTTGCATCAAGGAGTGATGCTATTATTCATTGTAATAATTCAGCTTTAAGGCCAGCCAGACTTGTAAGCAGATTTCTGCTCTTGTTCATTCAATATATTGGAGATATATTTTGCTGGGTTTTTCTCCCTCAAGTAGGAGGGTTTTCAGTGGGTTTGCATGTTGAGTTTTGTAGATTAGATTGTTGGTTTCTTTATGGTTTTCAGAGAGGTTCGCAGTGGTATGATATGCATCTGCATCTGACAAACTTTTCCGGACTTACTAATTTTAGTAAGTTACAACGGCTGCTCAAAATGTGGTTAAAATGCATTTGAAGACACTTACTATTTTTAGCAGTATGCTATTTATAGTAAGTGTTATTTTTAGCAGTGCAATATTGGGGTTTTTGATGCATATCAGCATTTCCGGCACATATCAACATTTTCGGTGCATTTCAGTATTTTTGGCAGTGCTATTTTTAGCAGGGTTTCAGCGGGCCAATTCAGAGGTTGTTTCAAGCAAGTCAGTTGGAGCAGTTGGTCTCCCGCACTCTTGGAGCTCATTCTGGTAAATTAGGTACTTTGGGTGAATTATTATTTTAAGTGAAATATTTTTGCTAAGGCATAGTGGACGCCTAGCATGGAGAGATAAGTTGATTTTATTAAAAAAGTAACTTTTATAAGGTTTTTCACTTAAATCAATTTGGACACCCATCTGATGTTATATTTGTTTTTGATAAAGTATTATTTCTGCAATGCCTTGGACGACCTTGTCAAGGAGGCTAATGAAACTCAAATGAAAATTGAGAAAGGGTGAATTTGGATTTCAGTTTGGGCACCCTAATTGGAGGGAAAAGCAATTCGAATTTGTGGAGAAGATTATAAATAAGAGTGGACTTCATTGTTGATTATCCATTGCAACCATAACGAAATGTTACTGATTATTTCAGTTGCTTTGAGGAATGCATACCTCCTAGTTTATATCAGTTTCATACTTGAGAGATAGTACCTAGCTGGTTTGAGACTGCTTCTTCATTCAGAGGTTGCATATAGAGCTTCACAGAGATGGCTTCATTTGATATTTTTTTATTTTGGAGAGTTAGTGTTTGTAGCTTAGGGAGATATTTTTCTCCTAAGTAAAAATTAAGATAACAAATAATTGTTAAGGCAAGTCGGCCTTATTATAATTAATATTTTCTTTTCTTTAAGAGGCCGACCAAGTGAAGAGTCACCTTGCATTGTATATATAGAAGATGATGATCATCCATTTGATCATCAATTAATTGGTTATCAATTCAATCATTTCATTCTCACTTCCAACAAAAGTTCGCCGTTCCATTTGCAGCAGATCAAACTTCAAGGGGAAGCATATTTATTTGTACTTTGCATCAAGGAGTGATGCTATTATTCATTGTAATAATTCAGCTTTAAGGCCAGCCAGACTTGTAAGCAGATTTCTGCTCTTGTTCATTCAATATATTGGAGATATATTTTGCTGGGTTTTTCTCCCTCAAGTAGGAGGGTTTTCCAAGGGTAAAAGTGTTGTGTTTATTGTTCATGTGTTGCATTTTCTGTTTTATGTTAAATCTGATCCTAAAAACTAACATGGTATCAGAGCGGGTTTAAGAAAAGACCTGATTAGATTTGAGCAAATTTTGTGGCCTTTGGCCAAATTTGGAATTGCTGAAGGAATCGATTATTTGGGAGAAATCGATATTGGAGTAGTAGCAATTGAAGGAATTCAATTCAAAAGGGAAATTTGGATTCTGTTGGAGAAGTTCGAATTTTGCAGCAGGAAGCCATCCTTCAGTCATATTGGGATATTCGATTTTGTGAAGGCATTTTGCAGGTTTTAAAAGATCATTTTTTCAACTTGTGAAATCTGGATATTCGATTTGGAATAACATTGCCATATTTGTTTTATATATTCATGGCCATATTAATTTGAAAGGGATATTTATATCGTTATTCGACTGTTGAATAAGACAAACGCAGCTACATATCTGAGATCAACATTATATTAAGCATTCGATTTCAAAGGAAGTTCGAAACTTTGGGAAGAGTCGCCAGAAATAATATTCACATCATATTCTGCAAGAAAGACAAATGATGATCCTAGTTGGCGGGAATAAGTCAGAGAGAAATAGAAAGGCCGACAGCCAGGCAGGGAGCTCCCAAAAAGAGCCAATTCGTGGAATTTAAGAGTGAGACAAGTTAAAGACGTCAGTAGGAGGAATCGATATTTTATTAAGGATTTCTTTAAGACACAGATTTAATCACATGCGTATTTCAGATGAGACAAAAGCAAAGCACCAGGTCAGGTCCTGGAAAGTGAAATAGAGATGTATAGAAGTAAATAAAGGGGTCTGAATATTATATCGTTGGTCAGATAAAGTAAAAAACGCAATCAGGCAAAATAAATGAGTCGGGAACTGCTCTACAATCTAGACCGATTAATCATTGGATGATTGTCTTAGAGGCTATCGATCCAATAATAAGGTGTTTGGTTATTCGGCTAGCACAATTCGTTATTTTAGAGGTTGTCATTGGTAACACCAAACGCAACCATACAGTTCCAAATTAAGACGGCATCTTACTGGGAAGATTCAATTGAAAGTCACTTTGTGGTTGCTTCACCACAAGTATCCTTCCAGATTTCTTTATCTTTGGCACTGGAGGATACACAATCGAATGTGATCAATTATATTTGGAAAGGCCGATAGGTTGAGAAGTGAGAAGGGATACTGCCAGCTCGTCTAGCCTAATCCCAGTCCATGAGAGGTCACTTCCATATCAAATGTCAACCGATACAGGGGCACAACAAAGTACTACAGAAGTTTCAAATGCTTCTACCATCTAAGCCAGTGGGAGAGGCCCTGTGCCTCCTTCAGGATCCATTCGAAATGCTTTAGGTACTTCAAGCAGTTGGAGTAATAGAAGCCTTGGTAGAGCTGGTAGGATAGGCCATTCTAGTAAGCAGATCTGAGAAATTATTGTGAAATAATAAGTAGATCTCAAGAAAGATAAGTGCAGACCTGAAAAGCGTTTAAGTGTAGCACTTAAGGAGATTTTGATTTCAACAAGATAAGTATTTCATGTTTGAATAATGTTCATGAATTTTTATGTAGTTATTAATTCATGCTATAACATTGGGATAGTGAATCATGTATGCTTCTAGCATTGGTATTTCTCTTTGAGATAGTTTAGTTCTATGAACTATTATTACACTCTCTAAAATGCTTTCAGGACGGACTGAGGAGCATAAGGATGATGAGAGATTGCATTCAAGGGAGGAAGAGCTTGATGCATCCTATGAGGAAGTCACGCAAGCTGAAGAATGGAGACATAGCTTGCAGCCACGAGACTGAGTTGGTGACTAGAGACATCTCTCGAAGAGGAAGAACCTATACAGATTGCGATCAGTTTCTTCGAAGAGGAGGAATTAACATTCAGAGAGAGTCTGACAAACCATCAAGACGCAACCTTGGACGAGGAGGTTAGGAGGTTGATCATCATGAAGATCTGCTATAGTGTATATTTCTTTGTGACGGAGAAATATGAGGTGAAAGCCCTTGTAGTGTATATTTCTCTGTGACGAAAAAGTATGAGGTGAAAGACCTTGTAGTGTATATTTCTCTGAGACGGAGAAATATGAGGTGAAAACCCTTGTAGTGTTTATTTCTCTAAGATGGAGAAATATGAGGTGAAAGCCCTTGTAGTGTATATTTCTCTGAGACGGAGAAATATGATGTGCGAGCCCTTGTTCATCTCTGAGACTGAAATGAGACATCATGTTGAGAGACTCCATGACGACATCACATTGAGAGACTCCATGATGAACCCTTTGTACTTGTGTTTCTCCACACATGGGAGTAGCCATGATGGACGTCATGTTGAGAGACTCCATGACGACATCACATTGAGAGACTCCATGACGACATCACATTGAGAGACTCCGTGATGGACACTTGTACATGTGTTTCTTTCCACACATGGGAGTAGCCATGGTGGACGTCATGTTGAGAGATTCCATGACGACATCACGTTGAGAGACTCTGTGATGGATTCTTGTACATCTCTGAGACTGAGATGTGATTTTCCACAGTTGGGTGTAGCCATTGTGGACGTCATGTCGAGAGACTCCATGACGAGGATTATAGGAAAAATACCTCCCAAGCTAAGAGGGAGTGTTAGTGTTTGTAGCTTAGGGAGATATTTTTCTCCTAAGTAAAAATTAAGATAACAAATAATTGTTAAGGCAAGTCGGCCTTATTATAATTAATATTTTCTTTTCTTTAAGAGGCCGACCAAGTGAAGAGTCGCCTTGCTTGTGAAGAGTCACCTTGCATTGTATATATAGAAGGTGATGATCATCCATTTGATCATCAATTAATTGGTTATCAATTCAATCACTTCATTCTCACCTCCAGCAGAAGTTCGCCATTCCATTTGCAGCAAATCTATAATGTCCCTTACCCAGATTTGCCCTAAAATCCATTTGTCTGCCCTAGAATTCGCTTGTTGATCAGGTTTAGGGTTTCTTCTTTTTCAAATGAATGTTCTCTTTGACTAAGAAATCTTGGATAGAAGTCTGCATTTAATATTTCCACATGTACATATATCTGTTAGCATTAATATCGAGATAATTAAATATAAATATAATCACAAATCAATAATAAAGACATATGAGGAGTGGCATGGGTAGAGCCACCCAAAGCTATCCATCTAAGCCCAAGAGCACAAGCGTCCTATCAGGATAACCCAACCCTTGGCCCCGAGCGGCATGAACGTCTCGGAGTGGCATGCTTAGAGGAAACACTTGTACCTTCTTTCTCTACCCGTTCCATCACCTCGGAAGACACTCAACCTACTAGGGGAAGCCAGCGGAGCTTATAAGTAGTTTCGGGCCTACCACCCCTCCATGGCCGCAGCGGATTGTTAAGTGGGACCCCCATCCCTCCATGGCCGCAACAGCTTGTTAAGTGGGGTTTTTGGGCATCACTTTTCTCAGGCCCTTCCTCCCTAGTAGGCTTGCAAACACTCAGAAGACAATCTTTTAGCAATCAAATAAATTTGCATTTATTACTAATTCTTTAAGTTAATATCAACATCATTATCATCATGATAATACTAAAGAAAGCATTACACCAATAATCAAATTAGCAATATATATTTCTTATATTCAAAATATGCTAAATATTATTGTTAAGTGAGTACATCACCTGATCTGTTGTGTCTTCCCATGACTTTTTATTCCTTAATCGCCTTCCTTCAATCTTACATTTGATTGATCATATAAATAAATATTAATCTATTTATTTTTATATTAAGATCGTAATTACTTATAAGGTTCAATAATTGTTGCAAGCATCATTATTGCAATGATCACATATAATATATATATATATAATATTAAACTTACTTCCCAAATATATTCTTGGCAAAAACACTCAATCAAATATATCTCTCATAATTTATCTCATTTCCAATCTGCTGCTTTATGAAGATTTCTAATTGAATTTTTCCTATATATATTTCTCTTTTCCCTCTTTTCTTTTTACCTTCAATACCCCACCCCTTATATATCCTCATATCTTAATGGGGCACACCTTTTTGAATGGACATGTCCTTTAAAACTAATCGCTGCTTCATATATTTAATTTATGTCCTTTCAAACATATTAATCATTGCTTTATTATTGCTGCTCCTTCACATCCTAAGATTCTATGATATAGTTGCTGCCTTAATTTTATTAACATTGCTGTCTTTTAATAAGGATTGCTGGAGTATATTTAAATATTTATTGTTTTATATATATTTTTTCTTTAACATTATTTTATGAATATTATGATATTCATAAATATTAATTATTCCATTTTATATGATAGTTATATTAATATATATTGTGTGTTTCTCATTAATATTATTTAAATTTTTTGTATTGTAATATTATTTTTATAATTACAATATTATCTTTTTATAAATTTTAATATCTATATTTTGGTATTCACAATATTATATTTATATTTATATTTATAATTATAACATTATCTTTCATAATAAGAATATTAACTTGTTAATGTTTTATTATGTATTTTGTTCATCTTGTTTTTTAATGCTTTATATTTCAGTGCTATAATTTCGGAGACATGACAAGATCAGACTTCAAGGGGAAGCATATTTATTTGTACTTTGCATCAAGGAGTGATGCTATTATTCATTGTAATAATTCAGCCTTGAGTAAGGCCAGACTTGTAAGCAGATTTCTGCTCTTGTTTATTCAATATATTGGAGATATATTTTGCTAGGTTTTTCTCCCTCAAGTAGGAGGGTTTTCCCAAGGTAAAAGTGTTGTGTTTATTGTTCATGTGTTGCATTTTTTGCTTTATGTTAAATCTGATCCTAAAAACTAACAAGAGGCATACTCAAAGATTGCTGCAAAATCTAAATGTTTGGATGGGAAGGCTGCCTTGACATATGAAGGATGTGTGGTAGAGCCCAAAAACAATCTCTTAGACTTGCATGTGATTGGTAGTGATGAAGATCATTTTGGCATTAAGAACAAAACAGCAATCTTGAATCCTAATTTGGATTCATCCAAAGAAGGTCTTGAGACTAATGAATTCACAGAAGATGTCGGTAAAACTGTTGTGTGGAATGAGTTCGCTAAAGAAGAGCAAGTTGAAGGAAATACTAGTGGTGTCAATGAATTAGCTTATGACTACTTTCATAGTGATGATGTTTATGATGATTCGAATTAGTTCATATCTAATCATGTTGAAGATTTGGTGAGGGATAATTCTCTACTTGTTGCTGACCCAACTTCCCAAGAGTTTTCACATGAAGAGTTCATGACAAGTAACCAAAAAGACTTTTTTGGTATGCATGGGGCTGCTAATGATGAAATCAATAGCATAACTACTCATGATAGGTTCATTGAAGATAAGAATGATTGAGTTTTCTAAACAGCTAGCATTGAAGATTATTTACTTCATTACAGTGATGGTGTCAAAGGTGGTTTTGGGTTTGATCTTCAAACCAAGCCTTTGGAGACAGATACTTATGAAGATATCAGTTTAAGAGAGTTGGGAGGTATAAGAGTCAACACTACAAGAAGAGTGTGATGAGCATTTTCCATTTGATCAAAACAATCAGCCCCTTAGCATTTGGGATCCGGGTATTAAGGCATCTAGCAATGACAAGGAACCTGTGTGGGATAAATTTCCCTTTGATCCGGATGATGAAATGGAACATGATGAGGACTCTATATCAGCAAACAGAAGTAACATCATGCTTCAGTTTGGGGCAGCCTTCTTGTTTGATCAAAGTAACAGTGAGGTGGAAGCAAATTTAAAAGTCTATAAGGCTCCTGATATTGAAGAGTTTGATGGTGTTCTTGAGCAGAAATCAGAATTTTTAGTGCACAGAGTTGATAATCATCTTGGTGTTGAGCAATGTCATCATGTGGATAATGTTAGGTGTGAGACTAGGGACAGCCAAGGAGTCGTTGAAAACAAGAATGGTGATTCTGATTTTAAGCAAAGACTCAAAGAATTTGTAGAGTCTGATCCTCTTCTTGATATTGAGCATGTTCAGCTTCTGGGAGGAGAAAGATAAGTCTCTGGAGTAGCTATGGGAGCAGCGATTGCAAGAAACAAAGTTCTGATTTTTTCTTGCAGCCTATCAGCAGTTCACCATCTTTGCATATTCATGAGTGGGAAGGTCAATGCAAGGTATCTTTTGAAAAGGAAGTGCAAGCTCTATCCCAATTTGATCGCACACACAGTTTGATTAAAGAACTCTACTGGAAGGCTCAGATTGAAGAGAGACGAAGAGGAGTTAAGGATGAACTTGCTCTCCCTAATCTACAACTTATCAAAGACTCCTTGGAAACAATGAAGTCAGAGTTCATACACTTGATTGGAGATCGAGATTATGCCATTGAGTTTGCAAAGAAGATCCTTAGAGCATTCCAAAGAAAAGAGAGAAAGGTTGATGAGCTTACTCTTGAGCTCGAATCAATAAAGGATATGTTAGAAGATACCCAGATGGCACTAAAAGATAAAAAAGATCAGCTTGCTGATTTCAAAATTTTCAAGGAGCAAGAGAATGAGCAAAGAGCTGAAGAAATCAAGCAAGTAATTGTTGAGCTTGATAGTCTTCGAGAGGAGTTTGATTTTGAAAGTTTCACAAGAAAATCAGAAGTTGCATGTGCAGATTCGGATAAGCAAGATGGAAGTGAGCAAGAGGAAAGGGATGTCATCCAAATTCTTGACAATCATCTCTTTGAAGCGGGTGTAGAAGAAACTTATGATAACCCTGTCTTTGTGATGGAAGATAAAACATGTGGTGAAATGACCGAGCATGAGACCAAGTATGATTTCCAACTATTGATGATATGATATCAGACCATGAGGAAGTGTCACACTTGGTGAGTGGTAATCTTCCAAGGCTACTTGATAATGAATGCATAAGTGGGTTTGAGTATGAAGTCTTCACATGGGAAGTGTTAAATCAAGATGATTTCAACATCTTTGACATCAAGGTGTTGTCCAAACATAGTTTGGTAGTTGCTCAAGGTTTCATTACAGCAACAAGGAGTGAAGATTTCAAACTTGTTACTCATGAAGAATGGGAGAAAGAAGGACCTAAGCATGGTGATTGCATGCTAGACAATCCGTCCCTTGGGTTAAGTGATGCTTTAGCTCATACTAGTCTATTTTGGGAGTTGGATTTCAACACATCTAATGTTTCATGCTCCAATGTTCTTGAAGCTTTCCCGGTTAGGCTTCAAGGGTTCACTAGAGAAGACATCAATTTCTTAAGTATCCACTTGGTCCTTACTGGCACTTGGGGATGTGTTGAGTTATCTTTCCGATGTGATGGAAATCATTTTCAGCTGGGTATCAATGCTTGGGATCCTCAACACGAGTTGATAGAGCTTATTACTTGTGGAAAGAATAATTTTTGGAGGGATAAGGATCAAAATTTCAGAATTAATGGTGTTGTTACCTTCCTTACCAGCCACTTGATGGCCCCTTTTGTTCATCAACAAATGGATTGGAGAGAAATTTTGAGTATGGGTTGGAGAGATGAATGGTTGGTTGTTTTTGGGAGTGATCCTTGACTAAGACAAGGGTAGATCTTGAGACACGAATTTGCTGATTGGAGGCAAACCAGCCACCTTACATGGGGAGTTACTCTCATTCAGAAGAGTTGGTTCATCACTTCTTGTCAAAGAGGTGGTAGTTTTTTTTAGTGTTTCTTAGATCAGATTAAACAATACAAGTAATTAAATAATTGTAACACATAAGACAATGAACACACAAAGATACCCTGGGAAAACCCTCCTCTTGAGGGAGAAAAACCTAGCAAAATAGTCTCTTATATAATGTATAACAAAAGACAGAATTCTGCTTACAACACAGCCCAACAATGGCTAATATATTTGCTCTTCTACACAAGATACAAGTGACTGTATTTTCCTTGAAATCTGACTGCTGCTCTAAGGTGCGAATCCTGCTCTTGATGAGAATATGCGAATTTCTGCTCTGCCAATAATAGGTGCGAACTTGCTTGTGTTCGAATTACTTACAATACCAAAAAGACCTTGTATATATACAACATAGGCGCCTCTTCATTTAGGTCGGCCTTTACATAATAAATAATAAACAATTAACATGACTTAAAGTCGGCTCAAGGTTAAGACAAGAATAGGCGAACTTATAAGGGTCGGCCCTTTAGCAAATAAAATGGTTGATATAAATTAACTAGCCAAGAGGCTATACATTTAATTTATCTTTTCTTCTTGGGAAGTGCAGACCGAAGCTGTCATAACATCAACAGTTTTCAGTTGGAGATTGCTCTAGTGTGTTTTCCAACCACTTTTGAGGTGTTATCATGCAACACAATGCTCATCTCACGTGCTCACACTTGGGAATTCTATTGGTGTTGTTGTTATTCCTTGTGTAGAGCGCTAAAATCTAGTTGTACTTTGTTGATCCCAGCTTTGAACAGCAGTGATTATTTATTTCTGCAAAACTATCCTACTCTCAGAGTTCAACTTCTGGAGGTTTGTGAAGCAAAATTTGATAGTTTCCTCACAATACTGGTTCAGGACAATGAACTTCCACATGCTTTGATTCTACATTCTGAGACCCATGGAGATGGAACTATAAGAGTTTTCAGAAGTCTTCATGATTGTGTCAGAATAATTCAGAGGAGGCATAGAAGATTCATGTGGAGCTATGAGGATGAGTTTATTGAGCTCTTGCAAAGGAATGTTTTCCTCTTTGCAAGAAGATTTGGACAAGTCACATATGCAGTCGTAGCTCTATTAGATACCATATGGAGATATGCTGAGGATTTTGATTTTGAATTGAGTAGACTATCTTTCCTATTGCCCAGCTCTATGATAGACAGTGGCATTCTTGATATTGACTACTCAGAGTCTTTTGGGCATGAGATGCTGCATGCTATTGATTTCAGTCCTCCCAGTTTTTTCATCTTGAGTTTCATGGATGGTAACATTTTGGGGTTACAGGGGAGGTTAGTGCAAATTTGGCACGATGGTTTCACTGATGTGATCAGAGTGGTGCAGCATCATCATAGTGGCTCCTTTCTGAGACGAACTTGGGACCCTGGAATCGTACTTAGTTTGGTATGGATCAGTTTAATTTTTCTAGAGTTGTGGTGGCATTGCTTGAGGACAAGCAATTTTGGGAAGGGTGGACTGTAATGTCCCCATTTTTAGCACTACACTTTCTAGTGATTGTTAGCCTATTCTCGGATGCCCGTAGGCTAATCAGAGGTAGAATTAGGGTTTCCAACTGCTTGGAGGTTTCTTTTGAGGAATTAGGGGTTTACATGTTGGAGTTTTGCAGATTGGTTGTTGGTTTCTTTATGGATTTTTAGAGAGCTTCGCAGTGGTATGACATGCATCTGCATCTGACAAACTTTTCTAGACTTACCATTTTTAGTACGTTACGACGACTACTCAAGATGTGGTTAAAATGCATTTGGAGACACTTACTATTTTTAGTAGTATGCTATTTATAGTAAGTGCTATTTTTAGCAGTGTAGTATTAGAATTTCCGACGCATATCAGCATTTCCAACACATTTTAGTATTTTCAGCACTTGATATTTTTAGTAAGGTTTCAACAAGCCAGTTCAGAGGCTATTTCAGGCAAGTCAATTGGAGCAATTGGTCTTCCGCACTCTTGGAGCTCATTCTGGTAAATTTGGTACTTTGGGTGAATTATTATTTTAAGTGAAATATTTTTGCTAAGGCATAATGGACGCCTAGCTTGGAGAGGTAAGTTGATTTTATTAAAAAAGTAACTTTTATAAGTTTTTTCCTAAGTTACCGGATTCGTACCCGGAGGCCCCGAACCCGGTTCGGGTGCGAACCCGGTACGGGTTCGCCTGCGGGTACGCCCTGGGTACGCACAGGGTGCGTGCCCAGGCCTGTGGGTTCTCCCGGGTCCGCGCTAGACCCGGGTGTTTGGTGCGTGGACCCGAAGGTACCAGGCCCGAACCCGGGCGAACCTTCAAGAACCCACGGCCCAGCATCAATAAAGTTCGCCTAAATAGAGATTAAAAGCATTTTTTTTAATTTTATTTTATTTCCTAACCCTAATCCGGCCCAATATGAGGCTTTTCAACACAAAAACATTTCATTTCTACTTCTCATTTTGCTCTCACCATATTTTCTCTACATCTTGGCATTTTGAAAGGAGGTGATTGTATTCGAAGGAGATCGATTGTGGAGTGCCAAATAGCTTCTACAAAGGAGATTTAAGTGTTTAAGGTATGCATTTAAACCCTATTCTTTGATCTTTTGAACTATTTTTTCAAGTTTCTTAGTTTTTGATGAATTTTTTCAAGTTTGTGAAGAATTTTTTCAAGTTTGTGAAGAATTTTTTCAAATTTATTTATTTATTTTTCATATTTTTTATAGATTGCAACAATGGCCAGTAGTCAAAGTTCAGTGGGTGGGGAAGGAAGTCAAAAGTTCAAAATTGAGAAAGGATCTCCTTTATGGGCACATACCACAAGAATTTCACAAATTCCTGGAGGTGGGGGTTTTGTTTGGAAGTGTAATTTATGCAATGTACAATATAATAGCTCCTATTACCGAGTGAAACTTCATTTTATGGGCCCTAGTGGCAAAGGGATTAATATGTGTGTGGGCCCAAATAAGAAGGGGTTGTCTTCTGTACAAATAGCAGAATTTATAAAAGAACAAGAAAATGCTGACAAATCAATTGCAAAAGGAAAAGAAAGTAGTTATTCTTCCGGAAAGAAAAAAACACCAACATTACCCTCTCAAGCAGTTAGGGCCTCCAAACATCCCTTCTTGCCTATGCCCTCTACGGAAGAGGAAGATGAAGATGAACAACAAATCACCACCCGCAAGAGAGGTCCACTGGAGAGGGCATTTAAAATGGAGGCAAGAGATATTGCTGAAGAAAAAATTGCACGTTGCCTCTATGCCAATGGTCTTCCATTCAACTTGGTGAGATCACCATATTGGCGGGACATGGTGTCAGCAATAAATAGTGCACCTCCTGGTTTCACAAGTCCTGGGTTTGAAAAGGTGCGTACCACCTTATTGCAAAGAGAGAAAAAATCTTTAGAGGCCCAACTAAAACCAATTAGAGATTCTTGGATTGAAACAGGTGTATCTATTGTTTCCGATGGATGGAAAGATTGCAAAAACCGTCCATTGATCAATGTTATTGCAGTGTCCCCCAAGGGGGCAATGTTTTTGAAGGCAGTTGACTGTGAAGGGGAAGTGAAAGATGCAGAGTTCATTTCTAGGATTCTCATTGACTCCATAGAGATGGTGGGTGATGAAAATGTTGTCCAAGTAATTACGGACAATGCAAAAGTTTGCAGGGCTGCAGGTGCTTTGGTAGAGGCTAGATATGAGCACATCTTTTGGACACCTTGCACCGTACACTCCCTCAATTTGGTGATGCAAGCAATTGGAAACCAAATAGAGTGGGTGAAAGAAATATACCAGGAGGCCGAGGAGATCCAGATGTTTGTGACAAACCACCATATGTCACAAGCAATTTTCAGAATTTTTTCAAGATTGGAATTGTTGAAGGTAAATTTAATTTATTATTTATTTAGTTTCATTTATGTCATGTTTTACATAATTGAATAATTTTTTTTTTTAACTTATTTAATTATTTACATGTTCTTAGGTTGCTGAGACCCGATTTGCATCTCACACAATTGTTCTGAGACGACTTGTGAAGGTGAAAGGGGCATTGAGTCAAATGGTTATTAGCAACCAATGGGGTATATGGAAGCAATCAAATTCAGAGAGGGCCCAAAAGGTCAAGGCATTGATCTTGGATGACAATTGGTGGGATCGTGTGAATTATGTATTGGAGATGACCGAACCTATCATGTCTATGCTTCGGTTTGCTGATACAGATGAACCATGCTTGGGGGATGTCTATGATAGCATGGACACAATGTTGGAGAAAATAAAAATTGAAATACAAAAGAGAGAGAATGATCCTGAAGACACCCTTTACAAAAGGGTGGAAGCAATCGTTCTTCATCGTTGGAACAAGATGACAACACCATTGCACCTCCTTGCATATGCCCTATCTCCAAGGTACTATACTAGAGAAGTACTTTCTATCCCAGGGAGAATACCGCCATATAGAGATCTTGAAGTTGCTAGAGGGTATAAGAGTGCATTTAAGAGACTCTTCAGTGATCCAGAAATGGAGACAAGTGTTATGAAAGAATTTGGAATGTTTATCATAGGAAAAAATCTTAGCTCTTCTGTTGCCAAAGACCAATACAAAATGGATGCTATTACATGGTGGTACCTCCATGGTCAAGTTTATATGTACCTCCAACCTCTTGCAATCAAGATCCTCTCACAAGTAAGTTTTTTTTTTTTGCCACTTGTATTGTAGAATTTAACACTTAACATTCTTGAATTTATCTTGCATTTTTTATTTTTAATTTTGTTGGTTTTCTCTCTAGGTTGCAAGCTCTTCTGCTGCTGAACGGAATTGGAGTACATACTCCTTTATCCACTCAGTGAAGCGTAACCGGTTGGCTGCAAAAAGAGCTGAAGACTTGGTGTATATTCATTCTAATTTGCGTCTTCTATCACGTAAGGAACCTCAATACAAGGAGGGGGCAGCAAAGCTTTGGGATGTAGCACCCGAGTCTGCTGACTTGGATGCAACCATTCAGGATCTTGCTAGAGCCACTATGGATGATGTGGATGATAATGATGATCATGACATGCATGGTGCTGGAAGTGGAAGTGGAACCGCTTTGGGTTCAAATGATGATGATCTTGAAGTTGAAGCCACTGAAAATCCAAATCAAGATGACTTTTTTGATAATCCTTTTGATGATTGATGAACATTGAAATTGAATCATGTTTCAACTTTCATGAACTACATTTTGTAATTCAGTAATATTGTAATTGTGATGATTTCCATAATTGATATCATTGATATGGCGTATTTGAATATTTTTCAACTATCAATTGACATTTAATATTTATCTTTGGCATTTGGCATTGATCAATGATCAAGTATCATACTATGAAATGATTTAGTTTTACAATTCTGTATATTTCTCTTATTTTTTTGTATATATAATACGTATATATATATATTTATATATATATATATATACACGTACCCATACGTACCCAAACCCCTAAAAAAAATTTTCACGTACCCACGTACCGGGTTCTCGTACCCGAACCCGTCCCCGAACCCGAACCGGTAACTTAGGTTTTTTCACTTCAATCAATTTGGACGCCCATCTCATGTTCTATTTGTTTTTGATAAAGTATTATTTCTCTAATGCCTTGGACGACCTTGTAAAGGAGGCTAATGAAACTCAAATGAAAATTGAGAAAGGGTGAATTTGGATTTCAATTTGGGCGCCCAAATTGGAGGGAAAAGCAATTTAAATTTGTGGAGAAGATTATAAATAAGAGTGTTGGGCTTCATTGTTGATTATACATTGCTTATCATAACGAAATGCTGCTGAAATTATTTCAGAACCCTTGCTTTGAGGAATGCATACCTCCTAGCTTATATCAGTTTCATACTTGAGAGATAGTACCTAGCTTGTTTGAGACTGCTTCTTCATTCAAAGGTTGCAGATAGAGTTTCACAGAGATGGCTTCATTTGATATTTTCTGATTTTGGAGAGTTTTTATCAATTTTGATGATGCCAGTGTGGTGTATGGCTGAAGCACATTTTCGTTCATAGCTCCTCGCATGATTTTTTGATGGTTCTGGGTATTGGCCCATTGTTAAGTCTACCTTGGGCACCCCTTCTTGCTAAGTTTCAGATTTTATTGTGAAGAGTTGAATTTTATCTTGTTGGTCGCCCTTTCTTGGAGGCTGTACTTTGCCTGTTTTTGCCTTGGGATGCGTGCATAAAACATTTGAGGCGGTTTGTTGTTGTTTGGTGGCTCGAGCTTGGTCACCTACCTCCTAAGAGTCATTTGCATTTAATTTCACATCATTTGAAAAAGTATTGGCAAAGTTACGAGCATAAAGGTGGAATCTTTACTTGCTGGTTTGGTGTTTCAATTTGCTGCAATTTTATATCAGACCTGTTATTTCAATCATTTTGGCCATATTTCATATGTTGGATATCAAGGACTTGTTAGGAGATTATATTTGCAGATTATATCTCATATTGTAATGTTGAATCAGTAGTACTAGTAGTACTAATCAGCTCTTTATATTTCTGCAATTTACATTTTGTATTCCCACTTTTAGTGGAAGAGACTGGCCTCGCCGTCTTTTACTTTCAGCATTTTACTTTCTTGTACTGCCCGTTGAAAAGCGAAAGGGGTCAGTTAGCCGCCCAAACATTTACTTTTCTTGTAATAACACTCTCGTTGAATAAGTGGTCAAGTATGCATTCTCATATCACGTTGATCGGCTGAACCGTTTGTTACACTCCAGTTGAATAAGTGGTTGAGTTTGAATCTGCATTACATTCTAATCGGCTGAGCCGTCTCTCATTTGTACTTTCAGTTGGTTTATGATTTCTCTAACATTAACGAGTGAAATCTTGTGCTCAAAATTGAAAAAAATTGTAAGGGGATATTTCAATTTTGTAGGGTGTTTGGCTTATTTTTATATATCATATAATTCTATTTTGGGCTTTATATATGGTCTTTGAACTACTTTGATGTAGAATTACAACGGAGAAAATATCCAAAGGGATCAACAACGAGGAATAGAAGATAATATATCTACTAAAAGTGGCACATGATATCAAAATAAGTGGTGAGAAAAAATTGTGGTATATGCCATTGTAGTAATGCAGTTTAAAAATGGCTAGTCATTTATATTTGTTAAAAGGAACAATATAATGAAAATAATGTTTATATTCATAGAAGAACATTTAATGAGCCCCCAATCCTTGTAATAAACATCATGGTCATCAAGCAAAGAACATAAATAGGAAATCATGTAAAAAATGTTCTTATATGTATATATATATATATGATTGTGTAATTACCATACACCAAAGTGCACAGCACAATGCTGAGGATGACCTGAAATCCCATAGTCATCAAATGTGATTATCTGAGATCAAATAGAATTGAAAGAGAATATAAGAGATGAATATAGTTGCCCTCATCCTAAAAGAGCATCAATACTTCCAATTTTTTTTAAAGAAGGAATACACACAAGAATTTAGCTGACAGACATGCTACAGAGAACATTTGAAGCTAATAAAACAAATACAAACATGGGACAAAGTAAAAATAAAACTTTAATTTCATACAGACAAAATTTTCATTTGAGCTTAAAGACAAGCATTCATAATCAATATAACTCAATTAGAGTCTTCATTCTGACTTTCAATATTTCAAGAAAGTCCATTGTAGAAAAAGAAATCAAATAGTAAGAATGCTTCCAATCATAAAATAATAATTTCACCTTTTAGATAGGTCAATTTAGTAAAATTGCTACAGTTAATAATCTCAATCTAAAGCCATGTTTCAATGTTAACAATAATCATTAGAACTTAATAATCAAAGTACTGAAAAAAAAAACACACAAGTAGAATTATAAGTCTAACTGGATTGCAACGTGTGGAGGAACCATCTTCTCTTTGCTCAAAGGACTTTTCCTTTTTATATGCGGTCTAGAGTAGTTAATCTCTAGAGCAGTTTAAGATATTTGAATACTCAAGAATATCCCTCATTTCCACCAGCAGTTTCCTCATCCAAAGAACCGACATCAATATGGTCTTCATCTACAAAGCAAGAGGAGAATGGCTTTGTCAGGACATCTGATAGAGACAGATTCAAGTGATTGGTGGTGATTATTTGAATCTCATTAATAACCCTTGTACGGCCATAAATATGAACAATGAGGCAATGCAGCTCCTTGTGCCAGTTGCTTATGTAAACTTTTAGATTATCGTGGCCCTCATATAAAAGAAAAAATCCTCCTGCATCTAAAAAATCTCTGCAGTGGATAGATTGCCCGCTACATCTTAAAAAAATCCTTCTAACAAATGATTGATTTGGGTCTAAAATCATTCATCTTATAGCATTATCCAGGTTATTGATAAAGTTCTTACCTAGTTGCTCAGTCCATATTTAATCCATAATTTTGTCAAACACTTGACTGAAAACTACAAATCACCAAACTTCAATGTTTCTCTATCTAGAATATACCAAATGATTACCTAGAAGTGGATTTGACTGAGTAAAACCAATTAGGCATTGACAAATGAACAAACAAACAGTGGAAACTCAGATTTTTACCATGGAAAATCTCCATAATGGAAAAAAAAACTAGCTGGTATGTGCTAATAGCATGTCTACCTGATTTATATTGCTTGGTAATCAAGTTACAAAAAGTGGATTACACCTATAGAACTGATTTTGCTCTCTGCCAAGTCTCATTTGAACTCCAACTTTGTTTTCTCTTCTTCTGGATGCATACAAACATTTCTCCAGCCTTCTAGAAGCTTGCCTTTGAATTTCAAATGCCTATATAAAGTTGTTTGGGGTCCTCCAATGCACCAAAAGCCTCCATTGGGAAACGGAAGTGCCAAAGTCATGACTAATCACTTTCTCTTACTGTTCTTTTTGTTGCAATGAAACCACCACCAATCAACAGTCATGCCCACCCCAACAATGACGAAACTGTGCAGACCATTACAAAACCACCACTATAGATTTGAAAACTGCAGCCTGATGCTAGCTAGCAGTTTTGACTGTGTCAAATAAAACTAGTCCAAATTTTGAGAAAACTTTCAGTTATATGTTTTTCACATCTTCTAAGATCCTTGTGGATCATACTCCTTCATGGGGAGGGGTTTGGTCCAACAAAAGTTCGATGAGACACAAAATGAGGAAACAATTTCCCCACTCTTTCCTTGGAGTACTACCAAGTTTGCTTTATCGTTTGTCCCCTGAGTCCCACCTGCCAAGAATATTGCACTCCCCTCCTAGTCTCTCTTTGTTTCCCTTGTAGCACCATGTCCTCAAGAAAAATTACTTGCTTTTCATAGACTAAGTCTTCCAACAAGAGTAGCAACAGATCTTCTTCTTCATTCAACATGGATGCCTCATACAACTAGAGGTATTCACAGAACTGATCACTTATAGAAACCTCCTGAAAGGAGGTAGGTCCAATCTGAGTGCATTCTCTCCACCTGCCTCCAAGATGGTAAATGGCCCATATCTTAGAGCCTTGATCTACTCGGCTTGTCCTTGTAACCACTCTTTACCTAGGTACAGCCACATCTAATATCCACATGATGCTAATTAATGCCTTGTTTTTTGCCTCACCTAGGATCTCTCTAGTTGCTCTTTTACTTTGAGATGGATTTGGTGAATCCTCTCAACAAACTTGTTTCTTTTTGTCACCTCTGTTAACATTTTAATTCACACCTTTTGATGTGACATAAAACAGAACATGTACAATAAATTGTTCTTCAAATTATTAGGGGAAGCTCCCTTTAACCTAGAATCTAAGGATTTTAGAAAGTATGCAATACAAACTTAATAAGAAGTTTTTATGTGTAAAAGCTATCTACTATACAAATTAATCCAACACAATTAAAAGAAGTTTATGATTTTGAATTAATTGCAGAGATTGAAAATAATAGATGGAACAAGATAGGATTCATTGAACAAACACGTACACATAAACGCAAACTATGAACTAAATATGAAGGATTGTCTACAAACTACATAGCCACAACACTTTTTCCAATGACTTCAACAATACAAAGTTAGTAAAATTATTGGAAACACTTAAATCACAACACAAACAACTTCAAAGATAATAACTTATTAAATGCAATTTCAGCAATAAGCGGGCTTGAAAATCCCTATTAGCAATCTAAATGCTAATGAAACCTATTTTAACTATTTACAAAGCACTGCATGAATATAAATGAGGAAAATAACTGAACTTCTGCTTTAGGAATAGCCTGCTTGCATGGATGCAAGCTTTGTAGTGAATTATCCCAGCCACTAAAAACAATTAAAGTAGGCAATGCATCAACGAAACTAATAGTCGTGATTATTATAAAAAGAAACAATAATCTCATCAGAAGTTTACATCATTTGCATGAAAAGTGATCTAAGAAGGGATTCTTCTTGAAAATTCACTATTTTCCAAAAGAACACTTAAGGAAAAAATAATGACTTATTTTGCAACTTCACTGGAGTCCCTTGCCATAACACCCTTCTGGAAAGCTCTCAAGAAACTGATCCACTTTGTCTTCCCCTAGTACTAACATTGAACCCATATACATAATTTGAAGGCGATGAACAAACTCGACTTACGAAATGATGGGTCTCAGAATTCATTGCCTCATTTGCTCCTTCCTAAAGACAAAGAACAATACCTACTAAACTGCACATTTTATCAACTTGCTGATTTTTTCCAAAATTTTGTTTAATTAATTGCTGAAATTGTCCTTGGACCTCACCAATATCAAAATCGATTCCTTCCTCATCTATATATTTACATGAAACAAGGGAAACTAATTCAAAGACGAACTTTTCTACTAGTTCAAAGTTCTCATGAGAAATGAATACTATCATTTCCATGTAAAAATATTTTCTTTCTATTCCATATTCACTTTTTGAACCTCTATATGCCCAAGTTTTCTAGCAATATTCTCATAAGAAGGACATCCATCATGCATTTTTCAACATCATTGATTCCCTAATGAACTTCCTTTGCCCTTGTCATCAATTCATACAAATTCTTTAATGTCTCCAATCCTCACTAATATATACCTTCCAACCATTTTTCCAAGGTCTTTCCATAATCAACCAATTGATCTAGTCATTTTTTTTATCCTTGATGGATTCTATAATATCCACCCGATTTTTTGTTTATTTTTAACAACTTGTTAGTGCCAAAACATAAAGCAATGATAAACAGCTTAATCAACTTCCTTCCACTTTTTGATCACCCAAATCCCAACGTGGGCAAGGTGAAAGCATACAGTGGTAAGGATTACATTAGAAATCAACTACTCGAAATGAAATCCACTTGTTCAATGGGGTGAGTAGAGCACATCCATTTATGCAGTGGGTAGGCTAAGTACAATAATCAAAGTAATCAGCTCTTCTACTCTTCAGCAGTGAGCGCAATGCCAAGGACCACGTATCCAATGGGGTCAATACAATCCAACCACTTATTCAGTGGGATAAGAAAATGATACCACTTATTCAATGAGGTAAGTAGTAAATCACTACAAGAGCTAATCATTGATGGTACTACCAAAACGGTGTCACAATAAGAGCTCAAAAATGTAATGCTAACAATTATAACTCTGTTGTTTGACTACAAAATAAGATAGACATATGAGATAAACACCCCCAATGAAGCCCAAACTCTGAAGATAGATACCCCAACAATGAAGTAGCAATTATACCTCACAAATATGACACAATGAAGACTATATCAGGTCTGATATGATGCTGCAGCAGGTCTGATGGAATGTCCCCGATTTTTGACCCGCCAACATAGATTTTAATTTAATTATTTGATATTGTCTAGCAGAAAGTACATGTAAAAAGGTAATATTAAATAATTAGATTAAAGTGATATTATAAAGTGACGTTAAGGAAATATTTAAAAGGCATTTAATAAAATCACTTTATTAAAAGGAGTTTAATGTTTTTGGGAAGGAAATTTAAAAAGGAATTCTAGAAGTTTCCTCAGAGGGAAATAAAAAGGGATGTGAGAGCTCATTTGAGGTATGTTGGTTTATTATTCTATTTGGTATTTTGGAGCTCTTCGGAGTTCGAAACCCTAGGACAAAAACCCTTAGGGTATCCGGTTTCGGTAGTGAAACTATCTACCCTAGCTCGATTCAAGCGGAATCATTCAGGTTTCGCATTTGCAAGATAACATTTGTTCAGAAATTTGTGAAGTCTTTCGTCAAAGACAAATTTCCAGCGGTTTTGATTTTAGGGTTCTTAAGGAAACAAATGAATATCTAATTTATTACTATCTAATGGCAAATAGGGAATCAACGATTTATCTATTTTATTACTAAAGATTCCAAAGAAAATATATATTTACTCTCTCTTCAAGTATGCTAGTCATACAGATGAAGCTAATTGCACCAATTTGAAGATTCCAACTAGACCAATATTCATCCTTTAAAACCAGCATTTATGTTTTATTTGGTTTGAAGACCCACGTCAGAAATTGAAAGGTCGAAGTGTCGAGTCGATATCTTAGGGAATCGCGATTGAAGGGAAGCCCCACATAAGATAAAATGGTCTGTTAAGGAATCGTGGGCTTTTCCATATACCACAGCTTATTTATGAGTATACCGTGACATCTAAGGATTCATATTAACTTTAGTAATTTTGTTGCCACTCATATTGGAGGACGTGGTATTTTGAATGGAGTGTAACATTAAGGAAAGGTCGTTGTGTTAATTCATGCCAATTGAAGAAAAGGTGATATGATAGAAGAGAGGGTTCAAGGTAATTCGCAACTGCCTTTGGGAAGGAGACATCTTCAATTAAAAAGTGTTCTTAATTGTTGTAGCTATGTCTAAGGGAAGCCACGCATCCAGAGAGAAATATTAATTTAAGTGCTTAAATTCCAGAAAAGTTGCACCTTTATATTAAGGGGTAAATATTAGTTCTATGAAGGGTGACGCCAACACCAAGCTTCAGATTACTAAAGCAATATCAAGGAAGTCGCGTCAGCAGCTACAGCAATTAATATTCCTATCGCTTCCTTCTTCCACTAGCTAGTCGACTTCAAGAAAGGACGCCCATTATTGCAATCACTTTGCATCCAGCTAGGTATACTCAACATCTCAAATTAGCTGTTCGGAATAAGATTAAAGTCATTCAATAAAGAAAATAAATCTTTGTGTATATTTCTAGAAGGTTAAATATAAATGATAGATTATTGGTGATTGACTTATGTGTATTTTCTTGAATTCTTGAGCATAGTTGCCTGTTATTTCATTTGGGAATGAAATGGTAATATCATGTTGAGTTTTGTCAATGAAATTACAATGTTGAATTAGCACTGTTCCTATTTCCCAATCAAATTCCCTAAAACAAACTCAAATCAGTTTACTATCAAAGTGTTTGACAAAATGCTTGCATTGTCAAATTGGAAAAAATCGTAAAATTTACAGTCCATCTTGGGTGGTGATTTTATAGTGGTATTAAAGCTAAAGTTCTTGCCAGCCCATGCGAAGTTCAAGAAATTTACTTTTAGTGTGAAGCATGGCAACAGTTGATAGAAAACGATTGGTAAGCTCGCTCTACAAAACAGGTAATAAGCTCAGTATTCATTCTCAACCAAGGGATGATGCTTTTAACACACTTAAAAAGGTGGAAGAATGTTTCATCCTTGTTGAGCAACCACTTTTAGAATTGTTGCAGATAGCTCTTGTTCCTACAGTGACTTCTTTGGGTCAACTAAAGTGGTTGAGAGATACAGATGTTGAGATCGGACGGATGGTTATTTGTTGTTTAAGCGAGATCATGAGAATTTTAGCACCTGAAGTTCCTTATGATGATGATACAATGAAAGAGGTAATTCAATTAATGGTGGATAGTTTCCAAGATCTTGGTGATATCAAAAGTCCTCACTTTTCTAGAAGGGTTGCAATACTTAAAACACTCGTAGATATCAGATTGATTAACCTTATGCTAGGTTTGGAATTGGATGATTTGACCCATAGCATGTTTCACCATTCCCTTGCTTCAGTCAAGGAAGAACATGATGATGATGTTATTGCAGCCATGCAAACTATTATGGTTATGTCTATTAATGAGGATGATGCTATCTCCCAACCCATTTTATCTATGCTATTGGTTGTTTTGAAGCAAGATCGGGTTACTACTTCAGCTACTTATGAGTTGGTCAACAGTATGTACAAACAATGTGAGGGAAAGCTGAAACCCTACTTGTTTAATGAAGGTGAGTATGTTGAGGTTTCCAAATCAGCTTATAGTGAAGAGCAAAATCGGGATGAATTTCCTTTTGAACAATCTGATTTTGTACATCATAGCATGGAAGATGCTATAGAGGCAACTGATATGGAGAGGGGTGTTATTTCCGATAAATCAGAAAATTTGTATGAAGATGATAGGCCCCATGAGTCCCATCTTTTGGCAAGGCAATTGAAGGTCAATGAAGAAATGATTAGTGCAGCCCTAACCCATTTTGATAATACTCATAAGTTGATGGCAGAATATTGTTGGAGGGCTCCAAGGACACACAAAAACTTTGAAGGAGAACTACCTCTTGCAGACTTACAGGTACTCAAAGAAGCCTCGGTGGTAATGAAATCAAATTACCTACACCTACTTTCAGATAGAGACCATCTTCTCAAACTTGATGAGATATATTTTGATGCACTAAGAGGGAAAGAAGAGGAAGTTGATAAGCTTACCTATGAGCTTAAGGTTACCATGGATTCCTTGAAGAGCACTCAAATGGCCCTTCAAGAATTAGAAATTCAGGTTGATGAGCTTTGTTTGGAGTTGAGCTTGGCACATTCTTCATCAACCACAGCAGAAACTCAGTCATCTATGGCAGCCATAACACACGAGGATGACAGTGGTACTCAAGATTTGAGGGAAGAACCTCTTATGATGGTCAAGCATGAGGAGCACTTAGATTTGCATGGACATGAGGAGAGGTATGATTCAGAAATATATGTTTGTACACATAGTTTGCATCATGGGGATCATGAGTCACCTCTTTTGGAGAGCCCATTGAAGGCTCGAGTCATAGTTATGGATGTGATAATTGAGCATACACCTTGTGGACCAGCCAATAGTGAAGTGCATGCATCTATTGATTGTGAGAATGAAGATGTGAAAACAACAATCTTGGTTACAGGCTCAGATGACACTAGTGGAATGAATGCAAAGGATAAGATTAAAAAGGAGCAGAATGATACAATGGGTTTCAATGAAACAGAACCATTTAGTGCATCTACAAGTTAAATGTGCACAAGTCTCTATGTTGGTGATATAGAGATTGTTATTGATAAGCCTAGTGAGGAGGAGAAGGGTTCTTTTGAGTAGAGTATGTTAGTTCATAACACTGTCCCATCATTTTTACTTGAGGATTGCAGGGCATCAACTAGTGAAAAAACGTATATCTATGATGATATGTTTCCTACACAAGAAAGCAAATCAGAAAATTCATTTTATGAAGTTGATTGTGATCATGGGCCTAGTGAGTCACGTGAATTGAAGGAACAGCTGAAAGTCACGGAAGATAAGGTTGTTCAAACCTTAACTCACTTTGATAGCACGCACAAGTTCTGTAGGAACCCTTGTTTCCCCCAGATACTGATTCTGACTGAAGTTTTATGTTTTTCTGACGTTTTTGGTTTTTTTGCAATTTTTGAGTTTTTGGACAATAAAATGAATGGTACGACTTTTGCAAATAATTGAAATAAATTCAATAAAATTATCTAACTCCGAAAATCTACTGAATGCAAAGCAAATACTTAAGCCAGATCATTTATTACTCTTCCAGGATGACTACAATAAATGTCTGATAACGTGCAATAAGAAAACAATAATTTTTATTGAGAAAACCTGGTAAAATCAGCAAGCTGGTAATAACTGGTACGGCTGCAGTGAATGTTTCTCCCTCCGTCTGGCAAGCTCTAATGACCCCAGTCACAACTGCGCCCAATCTGGTGAAGCTGGAAGACCCAAAGAGAAGGCGATTTGCTTGCAAGAGAAAGTACGCCCCTTTTTAATGAAAGTACGGCCTGGTACAGATTGTACGGCCTCAACACAGCAGCAACAATGAATAAAAGGTACGGCTCCCTCTCCAGTCTCCAGGTCTGAAGAAAAATAGGCGCCTCACTGTATAAACCTCTGCTGGGTAAATTACTAAATAAAGAACCCCTTGAATACTTCTTATCTGTGATGCTCTGTAATTTCTTCTGAATGAAGAAACCTCTGTGCTGGCAATAAATCAGATGTTATTTCACACCTTCTGAACTGCTTTCAATGGAGATGGCTCGTTCCCCAATGAGTTCGAGACTGAAACCCTAAACCTTCTTGCTCAGACAAAACTTGATCAATTTCAATTCATAAAAATGACATAATGCTCAAAACCCAAGGCAAAACCCTCTTTATGCTGAAAAGTGCGATTTCCTTAAGAATAGGGTTTTAATGAAATATTCATATTTTAATCTTTTAATATTTCAATAGTCACAGCTGAATATTTCAATATAATTTAATTGTCACTATTGGCCCCTTTCAGATGATGGGCGCACCCCTCAAGGCAAATCACTTAAGTTATAATATAACATTATAACTTTATATTATAAATCATTAAATAATTAATATTTAATCAATATAATTAAATATCAATATCTCCCTCGTTACTCATCTGATTACTGATCCGTCTGATGCTGACGAACTCTGAAGTGATTCCGGATACTGCCAAAGCCAGACTGCTAAAATTAGCAGGGGTCCCACACTGCCTGCCCGGAACTGCTAAAAATAGCAATTCAGCAAAAAGTCTCCGATTGAGCCAAAACGAAAGACTACTGATCAATCTCTGCTAACTGAAGCTGAGCCAAGCTCCGAAGTGACCCTCTATCCAGTCTATCAGCCTACGAGGGTCGTGTAATAGGCCAATCCTGTACTCCGAGAGATGTCACTGAGAAGGGGACATGACAAGTTCATTGAATACCTCCTTTGGTCAGCTCAACTTGAAGAAAGGTAGAAAGAGTTAATGGTTGGAGCTGCTATATCAAATCTACAGACTATCAAATAAGCTCTAGAGGTAATGAAATCAGATTACCTCCATTTGCTTTCAGATAGACACCTTTCCATCAAGTTTGTAGAGAAGACTTACAAAGCTAATGCAAAAACTGCTCATCATGATCTGAGTTGTGAGACACCTCTTGATTCATGCGATGGGAGTGGTGAAATATGGAATCCAAGTGATTATTCGAGTATTCCATTGGCACAAGCTAATTAATTGCACCTTGATTGCATTGTGAGGTATGCCCATCATTTTTCTTTCAGCCCACATACGAATGATTTGACCATGTTTCCGATGCAAATAAAAGTGGGTTGGATAAAGGATTACATAGATCACGCTAGTATGAAGTTGTAATGTCCCCTTCTCAAACCTGATCATGCATGTGACCGTTGACCTTTTTTCTGGAAACCCGAAGGCTAGTCGGAAGGTTAAATTAGGGTTTCCTATTTTTGAGGAGGTCTTGGCTCAGAGATGGTGGATTCAATGGCGGATTCCTTCTGGGTTTTCAGAGGGCTTCGCAGCAGTATGTTCATCTCGGCATTCAGAGCACTTTTTGGAATTTACTATTTTTAGTAAATTCTATTTTTGGCAGCTTTCCAGTTGAGTTCAGCTCGGTTGACTTCTTGCTTCAGTTTGGTCAGATGTTTGGCTCAGCATTGGCTTCAGGGCACCTCCGGAGGGATAAGCTAAGTCATTTAATTAAAAAGTCACGTTTAAATATTATATTTTAACGTTGACCATGGGCCTAGATTAATGACTTAAAGATGTTTTAAAAAGGGGGTCTTTGAGGGTGGCGCCCTCATTAAAAGAATATTTTAATTATTGCAAAGTCAAAGCAAGGTTATGAAGGGCGAATTTATCAAGCATGATATTTATTTAAAATATCAAATCAAAGCCATAAAGGAGAAGTACGCCATCTTGAGGAGATGAGAGGTTTTGACCTAAAAGCTGATTTTAGGGTTTTGTGAAGTCAAACGAAAATTATAAAGAGGAGTCTTGTGCATCATTTTGGGGATCTTTTGTCGACTATATTGTTATGCTGCCGGATTGGCTCTGGGACTGCTTCGAGGAATGAAGGCCTCCTAGCTTGGGCATCACTTCGTGTTTGCAAGATAACATCTAGTGGTGAATCATTGTACGGGGAGTTGCATTTAGTGTGTTTTGTTCTCAGCTCTTTGCATAGTTAGATTCGAATTTGGCATTTAATAGTTTCAGCATATTGCATTGTTTCTAGACAGCAGATTGCATGTTTTATTCATAAATCATAAAATACCAAAAATATCATTGTGGGTGTTAGCTCATTGGCTTTGCAAGGCTTAGGCGCCATCATTCTCCAATTTATAGAATTTTTAGAGCTTGCATTATTTTTACATAGAAAATCGCCCCTTGCAGTTGGGCCGTACCTTTTTGTGGCATTGGAATTCGTGCATTAAACATTGGGTGCATTTTGGGTCTGTTTTTTGGTGTTAGATTGGGCCTTCATAAGGATAGTGTTGTACATCAAAATCATATCATTTGAGTAAGTTGTTAGGAAGTTATGAGCATATGATCATTTCCGTAGACTGCTGTTATTTCCTTTAAGAGCAGATTTGTAACAGAAAAATCAGAATTCTGGTAATTGCTTCTTGAAGGTTCTATTGTTGGCATGCCTATCCAAGATAAAGGTTTATCTCTATAATGTAATGCTAATCTCTCAGCTTCTTAAGACATTGGCAAGCGAATCCTCCTTATTTTGTAAAGCTGACAGTAGTGCTGGCAGTCATTCTTATTTGTTGCTCAATTCTGATTTGTAACGCTTGTTTCAATTAAAAGTCATTATAATAGTTATAACTCCGCCCTATGGTAGCTACTTCCCACTCTGGGTGAGCAAGCACATTCTGGGTGTTGAGTAGTTTCAGCTTTCAGCATTTCATTTCAAGCTTTGCTTTTTGTACTCACTCCATCATATGGTCGCCCCTCACTCCGCATTGGATTGGGTAGCACATACTTGACGTTGAGTTCCTTTCTGTATCTAGAGTAGAAGATCCTCTGACCAATGCTCGCCATCATCGGCGCCATTCTGGTTAGAGTTGCTTTCTTGCACGTTTTGGTTTATCCATCTAACCTTAACGGGTGCACTTGCTTGTAATGTTGTAATCTGTTAATTGAAAAACGAAAAATTTGGCTCGGAATATTTCAGAAGTGCTTCCATCTTCAAAAGAAAAATCCAAATCTTGCAGGTCTCCTAGTTTGTTTCTACCAGATGGTTGCATTCAAAAAATGGAATCAGAGATTTGGCACATTGGGATTCCATTGTTATCAAAATGGCACAATGAAAGTCAGCAAATATTGGGAATGGTGGACTTCCAATTTGGCTATGGGATCCAGAAATTTATATGACTGGTAGATTTCTTCATATTATCACAGTGAATGACAAAGTTGATGGGCTTAGACATATCGAGTTGATACAACAAAGATATGGTGAAGCATTCTACAGGTTCATTTGGGATCTGGGCATTTAACCATGGTATACAAATGTGGATTGCTTGGGGACAAGCAATCTCTGAAAAGGGAGGACTGTAATGTCCCTGATTTCTGACCCGCAACCAAGGATATTAATTTAATTAATTAATTAAATTATTTGATATTGCCTAGCAAAAAGTACATTTAAAAAGGTAATATTAAATAATTAGATTAAAGTGATTATAAAGTGATGCTAAGGAAATATTTAAAAGGCATTTTATAAAGTCACTTTATTAAAAGGAGTTTAATGTTTTGATCGAAAAAATTAAAAAAGGATTCTAGAAGTTTCCCTAGACGGAAATAAAAAGGGATGCGAGAGCTCATTTGAGGTATGCTAGTTTATTATTCTATTTGGTATTTTGGAGGAGCTCTTCGAAGTCCGAAACCCTAGGACAAAAACCCTTAGGGTATCCAGTTTCGATAGTGAAACTATCTGCCCTAGCTGGATTCAGGCGAAATAATTCAGGTTTCACATTTGCACGATAACATTTGTTCAAAATTTTATGAAGTCTTTGGTCAAAGACATATTTCCAGTGGTTTTGATTTTAGGGTTCTCAAGGAAATAGGTGAATATCTAATTTATTATTATCTGATTGCAGAATAGGGAATCAGTGATTTATATATTTTATTACTAAATATTCCAAACAAAATATATATTTATTCTCTCCTAGAGTATGCTAGTCGTACGGCTGAAGCTAATTGCACCAATTTGAAGATTGCAGCCAAACCAATATTCATCCTTTAAAAGCAGCGTTTATGTTTTGTTTGGTTTCAAGACCCACATCAGAAATTGAAAGGTTGAAATGTTGAGTCGATGTCTTAGGGAATCACAATTGAAGGGAAGCCCCGCATAAGATAAAATGGTTTGTTAAGGAATCATGGGCTTTCCATCATATCGCAGCTTATTTATGAGTATACCGTGTCATCTAAGGAGTAATATTAACTTTAGTAATTTTGTTGTTGGAATGGAGCACAACATTAAGGAAAGGTTGTCATGAAAATTCTTGCCAACTAAAGAAAAGGTGATATAATAGAAGAGAGGGTTCAAGGTAATTCGCAATTGCCTTTGGCAAGGAGACGTCTTCAATTACAAACTGTTCTTAATTGTTGCAGCTATCTCTAAGGGAAGCCATGTAGCCAGAGAGAAATATTAATTTAAGTGCTTAAATTCCAAAAAAGTTGCGCCTTTATATTAAGGGGTAAATACTAGTTTTGTGAAGGGTGACGCCAACACCAACCTTCATATTGCTAAAGCAATATCAAGGAAACCACTTCAGCAACTACAACGATTAATATTCCTATCACTTCCTTCTTCCCCTAGCTAGTTGACTTGAAGAAAGGACACCCATTATTGCAATCGCTTCACTTCCATCTGGGTATACTCAACATCTTAGGTCAGCTATTGGGAATAAGATTAAAGTCATTCAATAAAGAAAATAAATCTATGTATATTTCTAGAAGGCTTAAATATAAATGATAGATTATTGGTGATTGAGTTATGTGTACTTTCTTGAATTCTTGAGCATAGTTGCCTATTATTTCATTTGGGAATGAAATGGTAATATCATGTTGAGTTTTGTCGATGAAATTACAATGTTGAATTAGCTCTGTTCTTATTTCCCAATCAAATTCCCCAAAACAAACTCAGATCAGTTCACTATCAAAGTGTGACAAAATGCTTGCATTGTCAAATTGGGAAAAATCGTAAAATTTTCAGTCCATCTTGGGTGGAGATTTTTCATCTGATATGCTCAAAATTCACCATGCAGCCATGAAAATCATACCACAACACTCCAACGCGACTGAAGTTCACCCCCTAACTGAAAACAAAGTAGTCTCAAGGTCTAGGCACCCCCTTACGGACCCCAAACAGCTGGAAAAAGAGGGCGATTCACTTTGCCCAAGCCTCACATCCCCCTAGCAATGGTATGGCCCTGTTCTAGGGCGATTTATCTCCCAAAAATAACAACCTCCACTTTGCTCCTGCAAAACTATCCAATCTTGGTCACCCAACTCAAGAAGAAACACTGCAAAAAACCCACAAGCAAATACTCAAACCTCTAATCTACAACATCAAATCAAGGGGTATGGCCTCGTATGGCAATGTACGGCCCAGCAATAGGAAAACCCCTGAAAACTCTATTCTTAAGTCTGCAACTCAGTGGATTAGCATACAAAAATACTAGCAAACAAACTCCTTAGGAAACCATATCTGAAATGCAATGAAAGAAAGCTTTGCCATTAGCTCCAATGGTGACTCTTGAATGAAGCCACACTAGTCTAACTAGGGAGTGTCTTCCAACACCGAAACTAGAATGAACCTTGAGGGTTTTCGTCCTCAAACCCTTGAAGAATTCAATCTCAAACTGGCAGCACTTCATTAGCAATTCTCAACATGACCAAATGAGCTACCCCACGCCTCCTTTTATAGCTTTTTGGAGGGAGAAATTTCAATTTGAAATAATAAAATAATTCACCTTTTTCAATAGTGCCTTTTAAAAATAATAATATTCCTCATAAACTACAACGACACCCTCTTTCTCCTTAGGCGTCCAACTTTGAGGCGGCTTTTGCCTTTTCAAAAGTTATATCACTTAAGTTATGAAAATAATATTTAAACATTATAACTTAAGTGAAATATTATAATATTTTACCCCAAATGATGAGAATTTCTAAAACACCTTGGAATCCAATTCTAACTGCACCAATGAGATACTGAGGCACTAGATGACTGAATGAAGTTGTTTTGGTAACTTACTAAAAATAGACATGCTCTCCAAGAACTTTGGAGAACACCCCAATAGTCCAAAAACTCTACGGAGAGTGTCATTCAGACCAGTATCATCCCTTGAGCTCAAAGCCAACAATAGAACTCATGAATTGTCGCCACTGCATCCTCCAAGAACCTTGGAGTCCCCTTGCCTTACCACTTAGCCTACGAGAACTCTGAAAATAGGCTATTTGTCACTTAACTGTTTAGGACTAAGAAGGGGACATTACAGATTCCAAAACTTTTAATACAAACAAAGTTGTCATTGGAGAAAGTTGTAAGAGATGAGTTATGTATTCTCAAAGCTATATGATTTCAGCCTTAAAAATTGTTGTCTTCACCATCTTTTATTACCCTTCCTTTGATATTTTATTTGGTAATTTCCAACATGTTGACATCTCCTTGACAAGTACTTGGGCCAAAATCCATCCTTACAACCTCAAAATTAACAACTTGAACATCCTAACCATTTTTATCTAAAGGAGGAATAGTTTTTTCAGCAACAATATGCCCTCCTCCATTTTTTATCAGCCTTGTCTTCCTTTTTGCATTCTTTGCCCTTTCATCTTAAGCCAACTAGACACAACACTCAAATTAAGAGGTTGTGTTATCATTATTCTTCTTTTCTTGATTAAAGATTTATGAATCCACCCAAAAGTACTTACATTAGGCCCTACAATTTGTTGGCAGATGGTCAACGCTCTCCTCAGGATTCGTGACATGGACTAACCGCCTCCCATGGATCTGTTAACTCTGGCAATTGTATTAGGCATTAACAGGTCGATCTCTTGGTGCAACGGCAACCGTGGGGCCAACAATTGGTATCAGAGCCAAAGGTGTCGGGTTCGAATAGCCTTGGGTAACGTTGAGGGGGAGATTGTTGGCAAATGGTCAGCACTCCCCTCGGGATTCGTGACATGGACTAACCGCCTCCCATGGATCCGTTAACTCTAGCGATTGCATCGAGCATTAACAGGTCAATCTTTTGGTGCAACGGCAACCATGGGGCCAACACAATTCCCATCTCTATAGCTATTAATTCTTCTTCAAGTTGTACCAATAAAAGAGTTGAAGTTGAAATATGTGGTACACTAGATATAGGGTCAATATCAATCTAAATTAGTGCTGAAAATTATGGATCCAAAACCTCTTCACAAAAATATGGAGGAGCAATTTCCCACTAAATTAAGATTCAAGATGAAGGGACTAAAGCTTGCATATAAAACTCTAGAGGTGAACTTCTAAACAAATAAAGGAATCTTCTCTTTCCTAATCACTGCCAACTTCAATTTCTTGGATTATGAAACCTTTACAACTTCTTTTGAAATATTGATTTTCTTTTTCACATTTTCATTGTTAGATTTATCTTCCTTTCTTAAAAATTAATTTCTTAATCTGCAATTTTTGATCTCTTTCCACTTGAATCGCCATTGCCTTCTTTGCTAGTTTCATTTCTAGGAATCTCTATGATCTATCTATGTGTTGGTAAACAGATTTGCCACAGTCATTTTTTGCTGCAAAAAGCTTATACTCGCCCAACAGGTAGCAGCAAATGTCCCAACAATTGGAGAGATTGCTATTGGGTTAGCGATCTTCCTCTACATTTCAAAGGGGAAGCTCCCTCAAATGATAAATTTGTGGAATTTTTGGGGGTATGCTTTTGACAAAAAAGCTAGAAGGGCAAAGAAACAAAATTAAAATGGAGAATAGACAACAGAAAATATGGAAAAGAAGAGGAATAAACACATGATAAAATATTGAAAACAAAAAATATAAATTTGACATAAGGAAATACAATATAAAAGACAACATACTGGCTCCTAGACAAGCCATATTATCTCTTATTCAATTCAAAATTGAAGAGCTCTACAAACTTTTTTGCTGCTGTGCAATGTGAAAGAATTCCCAAAAGTTTTCCCCCAACCAAGAACACCCTCTTTTACATTACATTTCAAAGTATCTATAACTTATCATTTTTAAACTGATTTTTTTTCACCTTTGGTAGTTTATAAAAGATTTATAAAATAAAATATAATTAACTCTTGAGAACACACCTCAAAACAATTTTGTTAGAAATATTAGGATAAAGGCTTATAATAAAACACTAAGTCTTCCTCAAACTTTGACAGGCATATGACTAGCAATGCATTATGTCAAATAGCTTGCAAATACTAGTTGTAGATGCATTTTGAATGTGTCCTCTCACTCAAATTTAACTCCAACACCAATGTGCACTTTCACCATTGTTATTTTTTGAGACGACTGTGTAAGGACAACATTTTTGTGATGTCTCAAATGTTCATTGTGTACCATTTCCTATGTATATTTCTCTACAAATGGAATTTTGAATGGGTTCACCAAGCCTTGTATATGGGTTATGGAGTTGGCCAAATCATATAAAACTCCCATAGCTTCAACCCCCAATTGATGTTTCAAAATTTTCTCTTCATGAAATTTAGAACAAAACCCATGCATAATACACCAAGATCTTCATTACTCATAGTTTTCCTTAGCATTGTCTAAAGTTGTCCTCCACTTATATGATTGTTGCATTTGTGTGAAGCCGACATCGATAGCAAAGTTAAAGAATTTGTTGTTGTAACGTACATATGAAATCATTCAAGACCTGACAAGTTGATTAGTGTTACACATTGACTCCTGAGAGGATTACTAGAACTATTTGATCCTTGAGTATTCACCAATTCATCCGTCAAATTTATATTAAAATTGTCATTCTCGAGGGTCTTATGTAGGTTCAAGACTCAACAAGCAATTCATCAAAGCACTAATAGTCTAGTAATACACTAGAACATATGATAGTCTTTTGGACAAACTCTCCTAAAGAGAAAATGCTTACTTTGTGGCACAACAGGAACTAGCACATATTTTATTTAGACCAAATACTATTGTAGAATGTATGGCTCAAAGACTTCTTGAGAACTGCCCAAAAACTACAAGTACTCTTCAAATGGTTCACTATAGATCAAACTAATTCCTGGGACTCAAATTGTCCCAAGACAAGGTCTCATTTCTAAAATCAAGTTCATTGATATTTTGTCCCTTACTTCAAATTAATATTTGAGGATGCTTCCATAGTTCCTACATAGATGACATCTTTTTATTCACCAAAGTACCAATCAATTCCTCGATTCTCCTATCTCTTTTTCAATCTTTGTGTTGTTATTTTGTGGAGGCATTTTGTCAAACAATTCACATGTGCCTTGTCTATGCTTCCACATTTTGCATACATATACCAAAGCATTTCAAACTATATATTTAGTGAAGATCCCTCTTTTGTCGCTTTAATCCATGTCCATACACTATTCTAAAGCTCCCATTTTGGCATGGGCCATGAAGATGTTGGAAAGGGTTGTAGAGTCTTGCTTTACACTTGCGGATTGAATCTATTTGAAAACTTTTAAAATCGCTTCAACAATTCCATTTTGTAGATCTTGCAATCATTACAATCCACGAAGGGAGGATGATGGCAAAGGCTATGGCTCATTCAAAAGTTTCAAACGCCATTTCAACAGATCCATTTTGTGCAAAACCCTATTTCAAAGCTCCCATTATAGCACACACAAGAGAAGAATGCTAGAAAGCAATGTGTCACATATTCAAGGCATTCTAAGACCCTAGAAATCCCTAACAAGCATATTTCAAATGATTAAGAGATTCCGGAAGTCACAAAACTGTCGAAAACGCAAACCTTTCACACTTTTAGAGGTTTGGAAAATCCTAAAAAACGATGATGAAGTGAAATTTCGCAATTTCACAATTTTTGAGAACTTTCTAATGTCATATTTTCCCCATGTTTGACAAGTATTATGACAATCTCTAGATGTGTTTGTGTAGACTTCATAAAAAAATTCCAATGAATCTATAAACTCAATCTCAAAAACCATAATTCCACATCTTTTGGCTAAAAAATATTTTTTCTTAAAAATTGGTTAAATTGTGTACAATAACCCTATAAAGCCCCCTATAAATTTGTCTTTCCCTAGCCTCTTCGAAACTCCATTTTAATTGTTTACGTAACCTATTAGACAAAATAATGTTAATTTAATACCTTCCAAATAGGAAGGAATTTTTCCATCAAAATTTGCCACATCACATTCAACGAAGTCTTAAATGTCCCAATAAAATGATTTAGTTCCAGCTCAAACGGATCTCCCAATTTAATTATTTCAGCCAATCTAGATTAAATATACAACTGCATCTATGGTTTTGATTGAAAAGATAGATAGTTCTCATTCAAAGGGTTGGAATTGGTGCACAAATTTGTTCTAAGTTTGACGCAACTAGCTCACACAAACTTGATTAAAGGCAACATTTTTTTGAGATGGGCAATTATGACAACTCAATGCGAAAAAGCATGCAACACCAACATCTTGCAATTACAAATGTGAATTGATGACTTCAGTTTGGCAAGCAATTTGATGTTTGGGGGTGACTAAGAACATTAGCAACCAAGAACCAATGACTCAAACAAGTTATCCTGATAGAGGGGTTCAACATACAATGATGCTTGCCAATTTGTCACAAAAGGTTTGAAAATTGCTAGGGTAAAAAAACGATGTAAACATTATGACATTTCTACTTATCCAATCTTCTAAATACTATCCATGATGGTCCAATTGACTAGTGCCAAAGTATATACAGTTACACTTGATTGAACAAAATGAGGAGATTAAATCTCTTCGTTTGAAAAACTTAGATCCTATGGTACTTGCTCTAAAGTGTAAACTCTTAACTCATCCAAGGTCATGCAACTATTTTTCCTTCTACAAGCTGCATACTCATCAATTGTCGTGTCTCTTTTATCAATCAAAGTTAATCAATAGACCCTTCGCCAATTATTTATTTTCCCAAAGGCTAATGGGGTGGTGCAAGGAAAATAATTTAATAATTTAATTTAAGTTGTCGAATAGATAACTTTAATTTATATTCATAAAAAGACACTTATGTTTAATTATTAAAAAGGTTGCTTTAAAAGGAGGACCAAAAGTGACACTAGGAATGGGGTTCAAGTAGTAGTGTATTAACTATTATATAAAAGTTCTTCTAATCACTTTTCAAAAATCGATATTGGAGGAAAAATGAGTAAAAAGAAAAGAAAATAATATTATTTTTACTTGAAAAGCCTATATATAGAGGTGTTGAGGAATGGAGAGGTTTTGTTCATTATTATTTCTAGATTGGTTTGTGTTGGAGTTTATTGCATCAACATTTCAGATCACACACCTTGATCCATCATCAAGATAATAGTAAAAGAGAGCTAGAGGAGAAGAAATGGTTTGTTGCAGACCAAGACCAGCTAAAAAATAGAGAGGGGAAGGGAGGATGTTGCACAAAGTTCGAGGACAGAGGCAAAAGATTTTGGAAAAAAATTGACAAGGCATGACAAACCACAAGGAGTGTAATAGTAGAAGAGCCTAATAAGAATCTATATAAAAACAAAGGTTAGATAAAATGTACATAAGAAAAAAAATTAAACAATTTTAACAAGAACAAATTTATATATAAAAATCTTTCAAACTCTAAGGGAAAACTAAGTTGAGCACCTAGTTCTTGGAAATGAGCAAGTCTTTGAATCTATGAAAAGGACTAAGCAAATTTCTAATTGAGGACAAACTAGAAATATTGGTTATAAGGCCAATATTTGTTGCAATTATTATTAACCAAGGAATATTATCCTCATTACTTAATACAATTATTTAGTAGGAAAAACTATTAACTAAAGAGTAATATTTAATGAATAATAATATTACTATTATTTTGTGACAGTAATATTATTGTCATTTGATAATAATATTATTATTATCCTCAACATTTAAATATAAACGACAATTAATAAAGAAAATAGCCATCTAACAAGGACAATTTTATTAACATTATCTAAATATTAACGTTGTCCTATTCAAAAGATGTACATCACAAAATTCCTAATGTCTAAAGAAGAAAATGAATAGTATCTAGTAAATATTATCATTATTCACTAAGCTAAGCATTAAAATGAAAGAGAAAGGAAAGAGAACAAAAAGAATATTATCTAATATTGCAGAAATAATGGTAAGAATAATATTAACCTCGATTATAAGAAAATAACCAACTAAGTACGATATATAAAAAATTACCTTTGATTAAATATGTACAATTATATAATAATATTATCTTCGTTTATATGATATATGAGAATATAATCTAAAATTAAGAAAGACCAAATTAAAATATTATTATAGAAGGAAAACATCATAAAATTGAAAAAAACTCGTTTCTTTATGTTGAGGTATAGCAGCGGCAAGAGATTTCTTTCTCCTATAAACAAATAAGGTCGACTAAAGGGACGCATTGATTGGTGAAAGAGGCTGACCATTCAACAACAAAAAGGCGTCTTGTTTGAAGCAAGAAGCCGACCCTAGATGAATCGCCATCTCACCTTGTATATATTGAAGGCATTGCTCATTCATTAGTTGATCAATTATAATTCTCAAGAGATTCGCATGACTACAGCAAAGTATAATATTGCTTAGTGCAAATCGATATCAAGGAGAGATTATTATCATTGTGTTTTTTGCATCTAAGAGGTGCGATTTATTATTGCTTCATATTAGCCTTGAGTTTGGCCTAAGATTGTAGCCAGATTTCTGCTCATTCAATTCAATATATAGGAGATAAATTTTGGTTGGGTTTTTCTCCCTCAAGAAGGAGGGTTTTCCCAGGGTATATGCTGTGTTCTATTGTTCATATTTGTTTTATTTCTGCTTAATTCATTTTTGGTCCTAAAACTAACATGGTATCAGAGCGGGTTGAAAGAAGATCTAATCAGATTTGATTAAGCATTCTGAAAGGAGGATTTCACTGTTGGTCATCTGACATTATCAGAATTTAATGGTCATAAGACCAAGTTTTTGATAAAGTAGTGAGATTCGATTTTGGAGAGAATCGTAGCTTATCATCAAAGAAGAATCGATTTTTGATTGATTCGATATCATAAAGGTAGAGACGGGAAGCAGATTTCTAATGAATTTTGGAACAAGTCAAATCTGGAGATTATTTTCATTAGCGTCAATTTATTGAAGTTGAATAAGACAATCGATTTGGAGGCACTGAGAAAAGACAAGGTGCGAAGTCCAATCGCTGATATTATTTCCAGCTATCAAGATTATGTGCAAATCTATTAAGGAAGGAAACGTCGGGTTATGAAATATCACATCGCAGTTGTGGGGATTGGCGGAACCTGTGTGCCGTGGAACAAGATATGTGAACAACGAATTCCACACTGCATGACAATTAAATGAAATCCTTATCAGGCCCTCCTCTAAACATTATTGGCAAGGAAATCATTGATGATTGGTGAAAGTGTGGACTGGCTGAGACAGAGCCGACAATAATGAACAGGCATCTTAACACACTCACGAGAACCTCTGAGGGACGGAGGTATCTTGTTCGCTAGCTTTGATCACTATAACTATGGGGTCTCCATTGCTTGGCGTGAATCCTTGGTGTGCAGACGCAACTCTCCTCTCCATTAGTGTAGGAGTTATGACTTCATTTGAAGTGCAGAATCTATTCTAGGAGTAGCTAGGTGTCTTTGAGACTATGTACCTGCTAAGCGTTGGTGTTTCCTGGAGTTGCAAACATCTCTGAGTTTTGTTGTAGTAGTTTGAGCTCCTTTCTGGCCTGTGACAGCGACTTATTCAGGATGGCCGGATTGATTTTGAAAAGATAAGTATTTTTGTACTTTTGAATAATAATCATGGATTTAAATAATGATGTAGTTAATTCATGCACTAACATTGGGAATAGTCAATCATGTATACTACTAGCATTGATATTTCTTCGAGGTAGTTTGAACTATTAGTAATCTCTCTAAAAATACTTCCAGGATGGATCGAGGAGCAAGAGGGTGATGAGAGATTGCATAGGGAATTCAAAGAGAGGAAGAGCTTGAGGCATCATATGAGGAAGTCATGCCGACTGGAGAAATGTACAAGCATGGAGTCATAGCTTGCAGCCATGGGACTGAGTTGGTGGCACTTAACGTCTCTTGACGAGGAAGAACCTATACAGATTGCATTCAGTTTCTTCGAAGAGGAGGAAATAACATTCAGAGGGAGTCTAACAAACCAACAGAGGCAACCTTGGACAAGGAGGTCAGGAGGTTGATACAATACTTGGGTCTTCAGAGGGAGTCACCTCATCATGAAGACTTGTTGTAGTGTATATTTCTCTGTGACAAAGAAGTATGAGGTGAAAGCCCCTGTAGTGTATATTTCTCTGTGACGGAGAAGTATAAGGTGAAAGCCCTTGTAGTGTATATTTCTCTGTGATGGAGAAGTATGAGGTGAAAGCCCTCGTAGTGTATATTTCTCTGAGATGGAGAAATATGAGGTGAAAGCCCTTGTAGTGTATATTTCTCTGAGACTAAGAAATATGAAGTGGGAGCCCTTGTTCATCTTCCAGACTGAGATGAGACGCCATGTTGAGAGACTCCATGACGACATCACGTTGAGAGGCTCCGTGATGAATCCTTTGTACTTGTGTTTTTCCACACATGGGAGTAGCCATGGTGGACTTGTGTTTTTCCACACATGGGAGTAGCCATGGTGGATGTCATGTTGAGAGACTCCATGACGACATCATGTTGAGTGACTCCGTGATGGGCACTTGAGCACATGTTCCTTTCCACACATGGGAGTAGCCATGGTGGACGTCATGTTGAGTGACTCCATGACGATATCGGGTTGAGAGACTTCGTGATGATCTATTTTCCACAATTCAGTGTAGCCATTGTGGGTGTCATGTTGAGAGACTCCATGACATGGATATCTGAAAAGACATCTCCTTAGCTAAGAGGGAGTTTTGATGTTTAGTAGCGGCAGGAGATTTCTTTCTCCTATAAACAAATAAGGCCGACTAAAGCGATGCATTGATTGGTCAAAGAGGCCGACCATTCAACAACAAAAAGATGTTTGAAGCAAGAAGCCGACCCTAGATGAATCGCCATCTCACCTTGTATATATTGAAGGCATTGCTCATTCATTAGCTGATCAATTATAATTCACAAGACATTCGCATGACTACAGCTGAGTATAATATTGCTTAGTGCAGATCGATATCAAGGAGAGATTATTATTATTGTGTATTTTGCATCTAAGAGAGGTGCGATTTATTATTGCTTCATATTGGCCTTGAGTTTGGCCTAAGATTGTAAGCAGATTTCTGCTCATTCAATTCAATATATAGGAGATAAATTTTGGCTGGGTTTTCCTCCCTCTTGAGGAGGGTTTTCCCAAGGTATATGCTGTGTTCTATTGTTCATAATTGTTTTATTTCTGCTTAATTCATTTCTGGTCCTAAAACTAACACTTTATACCAATAAACAAAAGGATTAACCTAATATCTAATGAAACTAAAGAATATTTCCATTGATATTAACCTAGGAAGTTAATAATATCAATATTAAATAGAAAGTAAAGAGAAAAAATCATAATAACGATCTCAATAAGATATAATATTAATAGTATAGATATAATAATTAAGAAATAATAACCAACTCAATAAGTTAGTTGTCTATAGAATAACAATATACTATTCTATAGATACTGAATTCAAAATTATTGATATCAAATGAAGATATTTAAAATTATCTGAAGAATATAAAGCATTTAACTAAATAAGAGAGGAGAGAGAACAAAATGAAAATTAATATCTAAATAAAGAGCATAAACGCAAAAAGGGAGGGAAGTGACCAAAGAAATATTATAAACTATTCATATAGATTCTTATTAGGCTCCTCTCCTATTCCTCTCCTTGTGGTTAGTCATGCCTTGTCAGCTTTTTGGGCTTTCAATTTTTTCCAAAAATCTTTTGCCTTTGTCCTGAAACATTGTGCAACATCCTCCCTTCCCCTCTCTATTTTAGTTGCTCTTGTTTGCAACAAACCATTTTTTCTCCTCTAACTCTCTATTACTATTGTCCTGATGATGGATCACAGAGTGTCATCTGAAACATTGATGCAATTAACTCCAACACAATCAAATCTAGAAATAATAATGAACAGCATTATGGATTGTGAAAACTTGATATCATTAATGGAGAGGTTTACCAATTAATATTATCAAACTCATTTCTTTGGAGATTGAACACTGTTCATCTCTTTTGTCTAGGACGAAAACCCTTTGGTAAAGAATGGATTTGAGGATAAAAACCCTCCTATTCATTTAAATAATTCCATCAAGGGATTATCATTGTGCTGATAGTTGTAGGAAACTTTTCAATTTCAATTAATTAGTTGTTTGCGATTTTCATATTACATTTCAATTTAGTTTTGTTTTCCAAAAGTTGTGTGTGGTGTGGAGTTTTCAAGTTTCAAGTTGTGATATATTGTATTGCTGGTTGTACCTTTAATATTCACTTTTTTGCTAGTTTTAAAATTTTATTTTTATGTATTAATGTTGGTCATACCATTTAGTAATAGCCGCATCTTTTGTCAAAATTGAATCGCACCATTATAGATTGTCGTACTCTTTTTAAAGAATAGTGATTACAACTAAAGGTTTGTCATACCATTTAGCAACATAGTCACAGCCTTTCCAAGTCATTAATTTGTCTTTCTTGGCAACTGATTTGAACAAGTTCAAACCAAACAAACATTATTATATGCTACTTAATGATTTAAATTTAACTTATTTTGGCCTACCTTACACTAATAAAGTAAGCTATGATTCATCTAAAAGGTGATAATTATTATGTTTTGTAAGCAAATGTAGTTGTACCTCTTCATGGGTAGTGTGATTCATTTGTGGAGTCACAGTAATATGTAATGAAGATTAAATTGGTGCTGCTATACCAAGCCAAGGAATCTTGCAATCTTAAAAAGAAGCTAATATAATATTACTTCAACCTATCGTACATCTCTTAAGGCAGCTGAATCATTCAAGAAAATCTGCATATTTTAACATGATATTTATGTAGTTAGCTATTAATATTTCAGCTCATTATTAGAATAATATTTCATTGTAATTTTCTGCGTGGTTTACCACCAAAAATATTGGAAGAACTGTTACTAATTTTGGTATTGTAAGGGAAATAACCTTGAAATAACATAGTTTTCACATAGAACTATAACATATCATAAAGGCAAATGGAGACCAATGATTTCAGACTCAAAGAAGTGTATTTCAGACCTGATAACAGTCATACAATAGCAGCAAACGCTTGCAAACTTGCACCAAATGATAGATACAATAGTTGCTAATCACCATAGCGAGCTCACACCCTAAAACAGCTGCACGGACTCCGAAAAGAGTAGATTACAGGTCTATATATCAGCAGATACAACTGAGCAATGATCCCAAACTAGCACGGCTCCCTAGGAGGGGCGATTTGCTCCTAAAAATCAAACCTTCACCAAAAACTGCAAATGAGCACTTGAAATGGGCTGCCCAGCTGTGAGGAGTCCTTAGGAAAAGTACCCAGAACGAAGTTTCGAACACCAACTGAGCTATGAGCAAACACCACTTCCAGCCACTGTAAATTGTGAGTTTCCAGAATTTTGGAAATGTAAATCAGACCTCTGAAACAAGCATGTTAACACCTCCAAACACCACCAAAATGAAGCAAAACCCCAAGCACACACGAGCCATCAATCCCACATCAAAATACTAAGATGATCTTCATTAAAAACCCCCAAAATGATAGAAACCAAAACTCTATGAATACCCAAATGTGATCCCTGAAGTAGAATCACCCTTTCCCAGTTAGGGTGGATCTTTCACCACCTAAACCAGCTACAAATGGTGAGGGTTTTCGTCCTTAACTCACAAAAATGGAACCCTAGAAGCATTCCAGCAACATCATATTATCTTGCCAAAGGATAGATAATCAAATGAGAACCACATAAATTCTTTTATAAAGGAAAGGAAATTAGGGCAACCAATTTTGAAAACTTTTCCCTCTAAGACTCCCATGCCCCCCTTCATGAGTTTTTTATTTTATTTTAAAATCCTTATGTCTCCCCAAGATTGGCATCCACTTTTGGAGGCTTATAATTTGGCTTTTTAAAACAACTTTATTGTCACCTTTTCCTAGGCATGAGACAAGGTCTTTTTTGATGAAGACATGACCCTCCACTTAAGTTATAAAGTGACTTTATAACATAACTTAAGTGACGGAAAATACAAACATAACTTTGATTAACCTTAGAACTCACCAACGCCCAAATAGGAAATATTGCATTACTGCAGTAACAGAGGTCGGGACCATCTGGCAAAAATACACTTACTAAAAATAGCAACTGCTAAAGATAGTAAGTGTTCCCAAACACCAAACTGGCACAATCTGAGATGCACTGAGACTTACTATAAATAGCAATGTTGTCGGGAGACGCGTCTCCTACCCCGTAAGATGCGTCTTAGAGATTGGTACGTGTCTCCGGTATAGGAGACGTCCTCGGAAACACCTCCAGTAGCATGGAAACTTGATGTGCCATCTTCCAAGTCTCCCAACATCTCTCGGCGGAATTTTTGGCATCTCCCGTGAAATTTAAAAGCATTAAAAAATTATAAAGTGAAAAAATTTATGTCATGATATTTTCTATAAATTATTAATTTTTGTTTATATTGAAAAAAGATGGCATCTCCAAGTATCCCTATCTCCTATTTTCAAAAAAAACCGTACCGGTACCAGTACCAGTACCAGTCTCCTGGCAACTATGATAAATAGTAAGTACTGAAATGGCCACTACTATAAATAATAACCTCTGCCAGAAAGCACCAAAAATCACCACAAAGACCAACACAAGCTCTAAGTTCCCTAACCAACTCCACTTAGCCTATGGGAACCCTGGAATACGCTAATGGAACTCTCCAACTGATCAGGTACAAAAAGGGGACATTACAATCCTCCTTCCCCAAGATTGCTTGTCCTCAAGCAATCGCAACTCTGGATGTTGTAATATCTGCTCACTCTCCCAAGTAGCATCCTCCACTGGCAAATTCTTCCACTTCACAAGATACTCCTCAATCACCCTCTTCCACAGAGTACGCTCCCTGACCTCAGGCACAACCTCTAGAACCAATATCAACTTGTCTTCCTCATCCAAAGGAGGCAACTCTGCAGAAGGAACCACATTCTGACCAAGTGCCTTTTTAAGGCGAGAAATGTGGAAGACATTGTGCATCTTGCTACTCTCAAGTAGCTCAAGCTCATAAGCCACCTCCCCAATCCTCCTAGTGACTCTAAATGTTCCATAAAAACGGGGCTTAAGTTTATTTCTAAGAGTTTTTTGGAGTGAGTTTTCATACTTGGGTGTTGCTGGTCCATAAAAACTTGTTGTCCCTATCACTAATCATGGTCTTAGGTGTTCCATGAAGCCTAAACACCTTTTTCAAGAACAAATCTGCCACTTGTACCATTGTATACCCTACTAATATGGCAAAAAAGTGAACAAGCTTGGTCAATCTATCCACCACCACGTAGATACTATCCTTCCCCTACACCTTAGGGAGCCCTGTAATGAAGTCCATCAATATATTTTCCCACTTCTAAGTAGGAATGGGTAGGGGCTGCAATAAACCAACATGGTAAGTATGTTTGTTTTTGTTTTGTTGGCACACTTGGCACTCACGAACATACTTGAGAATATCATCTTTCATCCCTTTCCATGAGAATCTCTCACGGATCTACTTGTATGTTTTATAATATCCAAGATGACCAGCCATAGGAACGTCATAAAAAGCCTTAAAAATCTGCACATTCAACTTAGATTCGGGAGCTAACCAAATTATTTCCTTGTAATATATAAGATCATCCCTTACCTAGTACTTGTCATCATGCATTGATGATTGAACCATCAAGAATGTTGTTTGCAAGTGCATTCTTAGCATAATCAGCCTATATTCTCTCCTTCCAATCTGCTGATATGATTGAAATTGAACATAAAAGTGGCCTTATAGACAAGGCAACGGCCACCACATTCCTCTTCCCTTTACATATTCAATGTCAAAGTCATACCCCTGAAGTTTGCTTACCGACTTTTGCTGCCTCTCATTGAGATCCCTCTGATTAAGGAAGTATTTAAGGCTGTTTTTATCAATCTTAACCACAAATCTCCCTCCATTAAGGTACCATATGAATTTAGCTAAGGCATGCATGATTGCCAACATCTCCTTGTCATAAATGGAGTATGCTCTCTCACCTCCTCTCAACTTCCTGATCGAAAAGGCTATGGGATGTTTGTTCTGCATGAGGACAGCACCTATAGCTTCACCCGAGGCATCACATTCAAGCTCAAAAGGCTTGGAAAAGTCTGGAATAGCTAACACTGGGCATGTGCTCATCAATTGCTTAAATTTTTCAAAGGATTGTTGTGTTGTTTCAGACCAAACAAATGCTCCCTTTTTAGTTAAATCGGTGAGTGGGACAGCCAACTGAGAGAATCCTTTGACAAACCTCCTATAGAACCCACAAAACCCAAAGAATCCCTTCAACTGCGTAAGGTTTGTAGGTGGAGGCCAATCAAGAATAGCCTTGAACTTTTCAATATCAACTCTAACTCCCTTAGAGTTGATTATGTGTCCAAAATAAAACAACTCTGACATGCCAAACTCACACTTGGACTTCTTGCCAAACAATGACTCACTCTCCAAGATGCTCAACACCTCATCCAAATGCCTCAAATGTTCCTCCCATGATCTACTATAAATAATTATATCATCAAAAATTATCAACACAAACTTACGCAACTGCTTACTGAATATTTTGTTCATACATGACTGGAATGTAGCAGGAGCGCTAGTCAACCCAAAGGGCATCACGAGGAACTCAAAGTGACCATAATGGCATTTGAAGGCTGTCTTCTCAATATCCTCCTCTCTAACTCTGATCTGATGGTAACCAGACCTCAAGTCTATTTTAGAGAAATAAACTGCTCCATGTAACTCATCAATGAGCTCATCTATCCGCGGGATGGGGTATTTGTTCTTAATGGTCTTCTTGCTAGGCGCCTTGTAATCTATGCACATGCGCATAGTCCCATCCTTCTTCACTAACACCATGGAAGAAGCAAACAAACTCTTATTCTGTCTAATGTGTCCCATGTCCAGAAACTCCTTAATTGCCTTCTCAATTTCATCTTTATGTCTCTTTGGGTGCATGTATGGTGTAGTAATAACTGGCTTAGCCCCCTCCTCCAACTCAATTACATGCTCAATGCCTCTATCAGGACGCCTACTTGGAGGTATGCTACCAAAGACCTTGCTTCGCTTGGATAGCAAAGCCTGAATGTCTAGTGGATAAGGGCGCTTCTCCTCTTCTGTAATTGTGGGCATAACTATGCACTATGCTACCCACTCTACCTGATCATGCCTGCAAAGCCTCTCCATGCACTTGAAAGAAACTACCTGAGGTCCTCCATTTGATATTCCCCTCAAGACCACATTCCTGCCATGTGATTTGAACTTCAACTCCATGGTCTAAAAATTGAGGGTGATCTCACCAAGGCAACGTAACCACTGAATACCCATCACTGCATCTATATCCCCAATGCTAAACACATAGAAGTCATCCTTGACTTCATAATTAGCCAACTGAAGGCTAAGCTGAGGAATCATCCTAGTGCAAGTAATGGTAAAACCATGCTTTATCCCCTTATAGGTTTAACTTAAATTTGTCTTTAGTCTTCCAAAAAATAGGCCAAGAATCACTAACTTTTAAGGATATACTTTAATACATTAAGAGTAACCTTCAATGTTTAATACTGATTTGGTTACTTAATTTATATGTTGATAACAATAGATATTATGCTGAGATAAATTCGGAGATGTAATCTGAATGATAATGGATTTAAAAATGAAAGATAGACATCACAATATATTTGTTGTTTCTGATTTTCTTATCTAATTTTATGCATGTGAATATGGGATAAATAGATGTCTATATCAGTCGTTTCTGATTTGAATCCTTCATTTTATTCGACTTAGTCCTTGGCTGGGTGTCTGATGATATCTACCAATGATTTATGCAGCCTGTACTATATGATCATTGGCTCCCTAGGAGTGCCTGAGATCTGCTAATAGAAGTGTATTAATCTACCAACTTGATCCATGATGGTTCCTTCATTTCTTTTTGCCTTTTTATATGTTTATCACTTCCACAAGAGATGCATCTCTTTGGATAGGGATGACCATCTGAATGGTCATGACTTTTAGTTTAGGATTAATCATTTGTTTGCTACATATAATCCCTTATCACCTTTAATCGCTGACTTATTAATTATTAATTATTGCTATTTAATCAACATTATTCCTTGCTAGATATTGTCGACCTTAAATACATTCGCTGTTGTTTAATGCTTAATGATTATCCTTTCTTGCTGCCTTTTATCATTATCCGCTTGCTGCCTTTTATCATTATCCACTTGCTGCCTTTGTTTCTAATTTATTAAGGAAATCGTCCACCTCTCAGATCCACGATTCTATATCTGTCTTTTTAAAGATTGTTTAGCATAATTTACTTCAATCTCCTTGGACAAGCGAGAGGGATATTACAGTCTCCCCTCCTTAGAATTGCTTGCCCACAAGCAATCATAGGTCAAGATTGTTGGACGACTTGCTCAAGCTCCCACGTAGCATCTTCCATAGGTACCCCTTTCCATTGGATGAGGTATTCTTTGATGATTCTGTTTCTTAACCATCTTTCCCTTTCACTCATCCACCTTCATAGGCTGGTAGGTTTGACCAGCTTTGATACCACTTCTAATATCCCCTTATAGGTTTAACTTAAATTTGACTTTAGTCTTATAAAAAATAGGCAAAGAATCACTAACTTTTAAGGATATACTTTAGTCCATTAAGAGTAACCTTCAATGTTTAATACTGATTGTTGGTGTTTCTTAGATCAGATTAATTAATGAAAGCACTTAATAGAATTGCAACACATAAGACAATGAACACACAAAGATACCCTGGGAAAACCCTCCTCTTGAGGGAGAAAAACCCAGCAGTTGAATCTCTTATATAAAGTAGAACAATGGCAGAAATCTGCTTACAACTCAGGCCCAACAATGGCCAACAATGGATACAATAAAGTCGCACCTCTCCTAGATGCACTAGATACAAATGAATATCTTCTTCCTTGAAATCGGACTGCTGCTATAAGGTGCGAATTCTGCTCTTAAGGAAATGCTAACTTGCTTGAGTGAATTTTATAATACAATGACAAATGAGACCTTGTATTTATACAAGTGTGGCGCCTCTTCAACATAGGTCGCCCCACATTAAAGAACATAATAAACATGATAAGGTCAGCCCAAGTAATAACCAAAGTATGTGAGCAAGATAGGGTCGGCTATCTTCATTCATTAAATATTGTAATCATGAATTAAATAGCCGAAGGCTATTCATTTAATTCATGTACTTCTTCTTGTAAATTGTGCGAAGGAAGTGCAGCCCTAAGCTGCTATAACATCAACACTGATTTGGTTATTTGATTTATATATTGATAACAATAAATATTATGCTGAGATAAATTCCAAGATGTAATCTGAAATGATAATAGATTTAAAAATGAAAGATAAACATCACAATATATTCGTTGTTTCTAATTTTATGCATGTGAATATGGCATAAATAGATGTCTATAACAATCGTTGTTTCTAATTTGAATCCTTCATTTTATGTGACTTAGTCCTTGGCTAGGTGTCTGATATCTACCAATGATTTATGTGTTACTAAATGAATTGGCCCTTGATAAATATGCCTATAATAAATAACTCTCTTGCCCAATAAGCACCGATGCCAAATCGCTAACAGCTCTGGAAAGGCCACAATTGCATTTGTGGCTTTCCTCTGAATTGAGAGGTACAGCTCCCTCGTATGATTAGCTCATAAGAATGCAGCTAATGCGAAATGAATTCTAAAAGATCATTAATCAACTAGCTCACAGATTGTACTAACTAATGACGAATGCGAATGTAAATAGAAAAGAGAGACTTCATAATTGCAATAGATGAAATAAATGCAGCTGAATAGATTTCACACAGAAAATTTATTATATTTACACACGTGACTCACAGGTCAGTATGATCGACATTACATTCAACTCACAACTCATAGATTGTGAGTTATTGCAATCAGAAAGAAAATGAAACTCAAAGCAAATCTAATATTCCTTCCTCGACTACAACATCGTGTACTTCCAAGAATTGGACCCTTGTTAAATGGTTCCTTTACCCAGATATAGGGGTCGTATTCCTCTCTTTGATGGTTACCGATCGGTTGCAGTAACATTTTCATGCCACCTAACTATCCATCTTGAAAACCGATGACCGGGAAATAATAAATAGCCGGAATGATTACATCGCTAATGATAAGACTTCAAGCGATTTCCGAACATTACTTGATTAAACTCCTACCCTGTGGCCATCAATTCTCAAGCGATTTGCATGCTTCACAAATTAAACATTAAATAACTGTCGCAGAGATGCAATGGAAACGCACATGCAAGCTATCTAGCAAGACGATCAATTGGGAATATAACTTAAATTCCAGCCATATCAACAATTAATCTCAACCGCATTGCCATCCTATCACCTTGATCATCCTTAGCTCAAATTTCCCGCCAACCTTCTATAAACTCAATAGGCACCACCTCACTTCGCCAACCTGAAGTGTCAAACATGGCGAGTGCTCAAAGTGACGAAGTGTCCATGAATGACTTCATTGTCATTGAGGAGATCGAATGCAACCCCCTCTCCAAGCGTTTATCTAACCAAATGAAAGAGGTCTTCGTTGTCCAGAGTGAAATTGAAGAGGTGTTGTGCGGCATACTGGGAGAGGCGTTTCTGAACCAGGTGCATGTGCACAACGCAACGCTCCTGAAGCGTTATGTGTACACTGTAATCCGCACCTCTGGCCATCGTCATTGGGGAATGCAGCAATGGAGCAACCGGTTCGACCCGAGTTTCTCCACTAAGTGAATGTAGCCATTGTTCGCCTCAACAACTACCCACGAAGCGGACTAGTGGGCGACGCCATTTGTATTGCGACCGCGACCCAAAATGAAGCCACCGAATAAGCAATGACCCTTCTCCGTGCAGGGCTAGTGAGAAACAACATGGGGTTGTTTGCCCAATTTCTGCAGTCTCATGAGAACCTGCTATCACCTGCCCAGATAGAGTGCCTTCAGGTGGTGGTAGAAGCGATCCATGTGCTGATGTTTGCCCTTTGTGCATGAAGAAATCATCGTTTTGATAATATCTAGCCCCTTTTTGTAATCGACAGAGAGTTTTGTATTTCCACCAGTATATATATATAATAAAATATATCATTTTGTATCTCTAGTGTCACCTCTCTCTTTTTTATGAACAATTTTGTCTTTGATTTTGGTTCAATTCGTTGTATCTGGATGGCATCTATTTATTCATTTCTACTCAAATGGCTAGTCGTTTATCTGGAATGCATCTTAATAAAATAAACTGCACTGTGACTTCTTTAATTCCTTTGAAACTGTACTTTGGCGGTAATATGGGGAGTTCGCAAAATTGAACAAATCACTGTTGGAGCTTTAGACACTGCTTCAATTCATGCCCAGCTTGAAAAGATTTCAAAACTTGTCGCCGGCCGTCTTTTCAACAAGTTCATGAATCCTAAGTATGGACCCCTAACCATTCGAAAGAATGACTTAGAGTATCTGGGAAGTTATAACAATACCCTAAAAGCCCACTCGGCTTAAGAAAAAAGGGAAGTAAAAGGCAAAGGCAGTAGGATGGGAAGTTAGATGAACTAGTGAAAACACCGCCCAGGTTAGGCCACAATTTGAACATCTTATCCATCCTTTGAAGATTGCACCAACTTTGTCAGAGTTGTCCGAAGGGGAGACGAAACAAAGTTTGGTTTGAAGATTGTCAAAGTCTGTCCTCGCATTCCATCCTTTAGAAATAGATCATAGAATTCCTACCCCCTTATCCCTTTAAATTCAGCATTTCCCGGTCAGTTTAGATATCAGAGCATTATAGTCAAAATCTTTCATCTGCTTCACTTAATTGAACAATTGTGTAAGTCCCCTTGGAATACCCAGCATATTCACATCAACCAACTGAATCTATTCGCAATAAAAGGAACCTTGGAGTTGAACGCATGAACTTTCACACAATCTTAGCATGCGGAATACTTTGATCAAGAGGGAATAGAGTGACCGTTGGACATTTTATTCCGTGTTGGTGTTGTCATAAAACACACGTCAACAAGTACAATCGACATTACATTCAACTCACAACTCACAGATCGTGAGTTATTGCAATCAGAAAGTAAATGAAACTCAAAGAAAATCTAATGTTCTTTCCTCGACTACAACACTGTGTACTTCCAAGAATCAAACCCTTGTTGAATGGTTCCTTTACCCAAATATAGGAGTCATATTCCTCTCTTTGACGGTTACCAATCGGTTGCAGTAACGCTTTCTTGCCGCCTAACTGTCCATCTTGAAAACTAATGACCAGAAAATAATAAATATCTAGAATGATTACATCACTAATGATAAGACTTCAAGCAATTTTCGAGTATTTCTTGATTAAACTCCTACCCCGTGTCCATCAATTCTCGAGCGATTTGCATGCTTCACAAATTAAACATTAAATAACTGTCGTAGAGATGCAATGGAAACGCACGAGCAAGTTGTCTAGCAAGATGATCAATTGGGAATATAACTTAAATTCCAGTCATATCAACAATTAATCCCAAACCACATTGCCATCCTATCACCTTGATCATCCTTAGCTCAAATGTCTCGCCAACCTTCTATAAATTCAACAGGCACCACCTCACTTCGCCAACTTGAAGTGTCGAACATGGCGAGTGCTCAAAGTGACGGAGTGTCCATAAATGACTTCATTGTCATTGAGGAGATCGAATGTGGCCCCCTCTTTAGGCATTTACCTAACCAGCTAAAAGAGGTCTTCGTTGTCTAGAGTGAAATTGAAGAGGAGGTGTTGCGCAGCATACTGGGAGAGGCATTTCTAAACCAGGTGCATGTGCACAATGCAACACTGTTGGAGCGTTTTGTGTACATTGTAATCCGCACCTCCAAGCGTCGTGACTGGGGAATGAGAGCAACGGAGCGGCTAGTTCGGCCCAAGTTTCTCCACCAAGTGAATGTAGCCATTGTTGGCCTCAGCAACTACCCACGAAGCGGACTGGTGGGCAACGCCATTTGTATTGCAACCGCAATCCAAAATGAAGCTACCGAAGAAGCAGTGACCCTTCTCTGTGCGAAGTTGGTGAGAAACAACATGGGGTTGTTTGCCCAATTTCTGTCGTCTCATGAGAACCTACTCTCACCTACCCCGATAGAGCGCCTTCAGGTGGTGATAGAAGCAATCCGTGTGCTAATGTTTGCCCTTTGCACATGAAGAAATCATCGTTTTGATAATATCTAGCCCCTTTTTGTAATCGACAAAGAGTTTTGTATTTCCACCAGTATATATATATAATAAAATATATCGTTTTCTATCTCTAGTGTCACCTCTCTCTTTTTTATGAACAGTTTTATCTTTGATTTTAATTCAATTCGCTATATCTGGATGGCATCTATTTATTCATTTATGCACAAATAGCTTGTCATTTATCTAGACTGCACCTTAATAAAATAAATTGCACTATGACCTCTTTAATTCCTTTGAAACTATACTTTGACGATAATATGGGGAGTTCGCAAAATTGAACAAATCACCGTTGGAGCTTTATAAACTGCTTCAATTCCCGCCCAGCTTGAAAAAATTTCAAAACTTGTCATTGGCTGTCTTTTCAAAAAAGTTCATGAATCCTAAATACAGACCACTAACCTTTCGAAAGAATGACTTTGAGTATGTGGGAAGTTATAACAATACCCTAAAACATTGTCCAGCTTAAGATAAAGGGTAAGTAAAAGGCAAAGGCGGTAGGATGGGAAGTTAGATGAACTACTGAAAACACCACCTAGGTTAGGAACACTTAATAAAACACCGCTCGGCTTAAGACTTAACCGAAATTTCGACATGGGGTTGCCAATTTTTAGAGAGAGACCCAAAATCTAAGTAACATTATGCAACCTGTACTATATGATCATCGGCTCCCTAGGAGCGCCTAAGATCTGCTAATAGAAGTATATTAATCTACCAACTTGATCCATGATGGTTCCTTCGTTTCTTATTACCTTTTTACATGTTTATTCACTTCCACAAGAAACGCATCTCTTTGGATAAGGATGACCATCTAAATGGTCATGACTTTTAGTTTACGATTAATCATTTGTTTGCTACGTATAATCTATTATCAACTTTAATCACTGACTTATTAATTATTAATTATTGCTATTTAATCAACATTATTCCTTGCTAGATCTCGTCGACCTTCCTTGAATACATTCGTTGTTGTTTAATGCTTAATGATTATCCTTTCTTGCTACCTTTTATCATTATCCGCTTGTTGCCTTTGCTTCTAATTTATTAAGGAAATCATCCACCTCTCAGATCCACGTCTCTATATTTGTCTTTTTAAAGATTGTTTGGCATAATTTACTTCAATCTCCTTGGACAAGCGAGAGGGATATTACAAACCATTTGCAACCATCACTGTAAAACCATCAACCTCCTATGTCTGAAGACCCCTGCGTGCTACAAGTCCCTCATCAATAAAAGTAGGTGTAGCCCCTGAGTCAATCAAAGCAACCAAACGCTGCCCATTAAGAACCCCTCTAATGCACAAGGACTCATTCTTCTAGAAGCTATAAAGTTGGGCAAGCTTCCCCTCTTTTGTCTCTTCTTTTCCAGACTCTTTGGAAGACTCTTCTTCCTCTTTCTCCTCTGAATCAAATTGCTGCTCTGATTTTTCAGATGAAGACTCCTTTGTTGAATAGTATTCAATCCTATTTACTACCCCTTAGTTGCACATTTGTGTCATGGGTTCCATGGCTCTTTGCACGAGAAGCATAAATTCTTCCTCCTCAAGTCATTAAGAGTGTCACCATCAAGCCTTGTGACTGATTTCTTTTGCTGATTGGTGTCTTTATTGAATGCTCTTTTATCTTTCTTGTGCAAAAATGGTTTGGACTAAAATTTAGATTTAGGGGCAGCCCGCTCTATACTCCTTGCCTTTTTCATGGCTTCTTGCAAGGTTGGAGGGTCAAACACCTTAATCCACCCCTTATGCGGCTCCATAAGTCCCTCACTAAACAACACCACCAATCTCCTCTCTGTAATCCCTATGACCATCACCGAGAGCCTTTGAAACTCTGCTATGTAAGCCTCCACTATGCCATACTACTTCAGCTGGGCCAACTGTCTGAAATGTAGCTCAAGATCTTTCTTGTCAAACCTCTTGATGAGCTTAGTGGTAAACTCGTCATATGAAGTGATAGACTTGTGACCCAAAGTGACAAGGTCATGGTACCACCACTCGTGTGCTACTCCATCAAGATGTAAAGTGGAAAACTTAATTGCCTTCTCCTCTGTCATAGGTCTAAGGGCTAGGTAATTGTCCAACTTCTATACCCATGCCCTGGTTGTGCACTTATCACTTCCATCATAATGGGCAAGTGTTACCTTGCCTATGGCCTGTTGTAGGTCCCTCTAAACTACTAGCCCTTTGTGGTCAGCTCTACCACCACCCCTCTTCCTCTTCTGGTCCATGAACTCATTGAAAGATAAACATTCTTTAAAAGCCTCTAGAAGAGTGTCATATTCACTGTATGCATTCCTTAGCTCATCCACCAAAGGTAAGGGAGTGTCATGACCATTCTGTGGTGTCTCCTTTGGAATAAAGGAGGGCTGGAAAGGTCTGAAAAAGTGTTAAGACCCTGTTGTAGTATGTTGTATGTAATGTCTCATTTTTCGTCCTAAGCTTTCTTGTGGTCGTTAGCCTATTTCCAGAGTCACGTAGGCTATTCAGAGGCGTTTTGGGGGATTCCAAGATTCTTGGGGGATTCTTGTCTGTTTTCAAGAGGTTATTGCAATTTTTTCGAGAGAGTTTTATGGGTCTTTCTGCGTTTTCTGAGATCCTTGGTGGGCAATCACTGTTATTTTTAACAACGTCCATTTTTAGGACTTACTACTTTTAGTAAGTCATGGCCGCATCTCAGAATGGGATTATTTTGAGTTTGGACACACTATTTTTAGCAGTATGCTATTTTTAGTAAGTGTTATTTCTAGTAGTGGTCCTAGTAGCAATTCAATGTAGGATTTCTATTTCTAGCAGTGATGGCAATTTCAGTTGGTGGTGTCTTGATATTTTGAAGTTGGCATCTCCACAATCCTTGGAGTTCGAAAAAGGAAATATTTGCAACTTAAGTTAATTTTATAAAATCAAAAAGGCCCCTTGGACCCCCACGCCTAGCATGTGACAACTTAAGTTGTTTTTAAAAAGAAAATTTGATGCATGACTATAGTGGATGCCAAAATGAAAGTTTTAAGTGAATTTTAATAACGTTTATTTTCTCCCCAAGTGTGGCATCCCTTTTTGGAGGGAAAGGTTATTCAAACTTTTGGGTCTCAAGTCTTATATATACCCCCTCATTTACTCTCATTTAGTTACGTAAAACATATGATAACGAAGTGCTACCAGATTGCAGAGAGATTCTCCTTGGGCTTTGAGGACGAAAACCCTCAAAGTTGGCTTCAGTTTCGAGGTTGCAAGACACCTCCTAGCTAGATAGTGGCGTAGCTCCATTGCAAAGGTTACAGTTGAGCTTATATTGGTGATGGCTTCCTTTGTTCTTTCAATTTTTGTTTGCTATGATGTTTTCTAGGCATATTTTGATGTGGAGTGTTTGTTTGCAGCATTGTAGGAGCGTTTTGGAGTGTGTTTTCAGACTTGGGTGTTGCTGGTTTGTGTTCTTCCATAGCCCAACTGACCTACCTTTTCACTCATGCTGATCGAAGAAGCTGATAACTTTTTGTGGGCGTTGGTTCATTGGCATTCTTCATCTTAGATGCCCCTTTGCTCAGATTTCGGGAACTTTTGATGGAAAGAGTGATTTTATCTTGCTGGTCGCCCATCTAGGGAGGTCGTACAACCCTGCTAGAAGATCTTTTGTTGTGCGTTGCTGTTATTCAGACTTGTTGGGGGCTGCTTCCTAGCTTACCTTGGATGCCTAGCCTAGTACTTGCCTTTGCAAGTTGTTTGGAGTGATTCTATGGAGTATTGATGAAGTTATGCTCATTCTATGGTTGTTGATTGGTGTTTTAAGCTTGATGTTCAAACATATCAGTCTGCTGTCCTGTGTATCAGACCTGTAGCAGCAACTTGTTTGACCTTCTACTGACCTCCAGAGGACCTTTTATTGAGGTATTATTGTGCTATTTGGTTGAGGTGTTACTGTATTATTATTGTAGCTTCCTTGGGGAGAGATATGCTTCATGTTTTTGTCATTTCCTTAACATAATAGCAGCATTGAGCTGATTGTAACACCATTGGTAGTACCATTGGTGATTGTTCATTGTATTTACATTGTTACTCACCCCACTGAACAAGTGGTGCTCCCGCTGAATAAGTGGTTGAGCTTCTTTATGTTACATGCTACTCTCGTTGAATAAGTGGTTGAATTTTATTTTGCTTTCTTGTTATGCCCGTTGAACAAGCGGATGACTTTGCTTTGATTGGATGGCTCGCTGCCAAGTATTTACTTATTTGTAATTCTCGTTGAATAAGCGAATGATTTACTTTCATGCACTTGCTTTGCTTACTCACCCCACTAAAGAAGTGATAACTTAGAAATTCAGTAATTGTATGACTTACCACCGTATGCTCTCACCTTGCCTACATCGAGATCTGGGTGATCAGAAAGTGGAAGGTGTTTACTTTCAATTAGCTTGATTTCCAGTTAATGCAAGATCCCCTTTTCACCACATGGTCTCACCTTGCCCACATCGGGATCTGGGTCATCAAAAAGTGGAGGATTGCTTATTCAGTTGTTTATCATTGCATTTTGGCTAATGCTAACGAGTGCAAATTTGAAAAAATTAAGGGTGGGTTATTACACTGTCTTGCATTACCCCCTTGCTGATAAGTGGAACTGTTGTCCCCATTATGTGTTGGGTTGCCTTGTGTGTTGTTATGAGAATTATTTACCACTATGTTCTGCTCAATTTTCCCCAACAATTGAGACATCTTAACCATCATCGTGTCAAACTTTTTCTCCATTCTTGCACCAAGACTAACTAAACCAGCTCTACCCTTACCTCTTTCAACCATGTTCCTTGGAGAATGTTCCCCTTCACCCGGTGGGTCCTGATGCATCTCAATGTAATGTCCCCATTTTTAGCCCTACACTTTCCAGTGACCGTTAGCCTATTTCCAGAGGCCATCGGAGGCAGAACTAGGGTTTCCTATTTTCTAGGAGGTTTCCTTTTGAGTTTTTAGGGGTTGCATGCAAGAATTTGGCAATTTGTCTTCTAGGTCTTTCTGGGTTTTCTGAGAGCTTCAGAGGGATGTGACATGCATTTCAATTAGAGGATATTTTTGGACTTACTATATTTAATAAGTTACAACAGTTGCTCGATTTGTGCTCAAACGAAGTTTGGAATCACTTACTATTTCTAGCAGTATGCTATTTTTAGTAAGTGTTATTTCTAGCAGTGCAATCTCGCAACAGCTCAGCACACAATTTCTAATTCTGGCAATGAGGCAGTTATGTTTTGGCAGTGGCTTCTCCAACATTCTTGGAGCTCGAAAAGTAAAGTTAAATAATTTAAGTTATGTTATATTTTAAGGTTGCTTTTGGACCCCATGCCTAGGCAACATAACTTAAGTTGTTCTTAAAAGTGGACTTTATGGGTTTGTACGCCAAAATTGGAGATAAATACATTTCTAAGGTTTAATTTATGCCTGTTCAAGATGGATGCCCAAGTGTGAGGGATAAAGTGATTTTTTTAAATATAATATTGCTCTAAATGTGGCATCTCTTTTGGAGGGAAAAGCAAATTCAAACTTCTAGGTTTGGAAATCTATATATACAGTGCCTTGCTTCTTCATTTGGTATCCATTATTCATCTCATAACGAACTACTGTCGGATTCTACCCAAACTCTTGCTTCAGGGTTGGAATACCTCCTAGCCTTATTCAGTTTCAGGCTTGCAAGATAGCTCCTAGCTGGATTGTTGGTGCTCCTTCATTCAGAGGGTGCAACTAAGCTTCAAGGTGATGGCTTCATTTGATGTTTTTTGATTTTGGGGTGTGGTAGTGAGTTAGCTTTCAGTTTGTGCCCTTTTTGGTGTGTTTCCTTCAGTTTCCATGTTGCTGATTTGAGTGTTGCTGAAGCGCATTTCTGTTTGCATCTTCCTAAGGAGTTGGGAAAATTTTGTGGGTACTGATTCATTGGATGACTAGTATTTGGGCACCCCTTTCCTCTAGTTTTGGTGATTTTAGCTTGTGTGCTTGATTTTTGGTTGAGGTCGCCCTTCTCTAGAAGGTCGTACCACTTGCTGTCATTGGAATGCATGCATAAAAAATAAGAGTTGTTTGGGAGGGTTTTGCTACTAGTGATTGGACGTCTAGCCTCTAGGCATTATTTGCTTTCAATTTGAGCTCATTCGAAGATGTTTTGAGGAAGTTGCGAGCATATTGGTGATTTTCAGGATTGCTGATCAGAAAATCTGAACGCTGCCATCATATATCAAACCTAGGGTATTTAACACTCAATACCCTATTAAGACTCCCAATGTGCCTTGAAAACTCTTGAGATTGTTTGACCTTCCGAAATCGATGGGGGTTGCCAATGTCCTTTTCTCAATTCCCTCTAAATATATCTTTGTTCCCTCTCACTCATAGAAGGTATGAAGCTGATTGCATAAGATTTTCACAAGCTGGCAGGAAAGGTTGGCTCTAATACCACTGTAACAACCACCCCTGATGTTTTTGTGATTGTTTGCTAAATGTTATGTGTTTGCAGATGTGTTCTTGTTTGTTCTTGTTCACATGTTTTCATCATAGCATAACATACATATGAAACATTTCATGGAAGGGAAATAACCTTGAAATAACATTTTTTCACATAGAAATTAACATATCATAAAGGCAAATTGACACCAATGATTTCAGACTCAAAGAAGTGTATTTCAGACCTGATAACAGTGAATTACAAACCTGATAACAGTCATACAGTAGCAGCAAACGCTCACAAACTTGCACCAAATGATAGATACAATAGTTGCTAAATCACCACAGCAAGCTCACATCCTAGAACAGCTGCACGGACTCCAAAAAGAATAGATTACAGGTCTATACATCAGCAAACCCGACTGAACAATGATACCAAACTAGCACGGCTGCCTAGGAGGGCGATTTGCTCCTAAAAATCAAGCCTTCACCAAAAACTGCAAATGAGCACTTGAAATGGGGTGCCCAGCTGTGAGGAGTCCTTAGGAAAAAACCAGAACGAAGTTTCGAATACCAACTGAGCTATGAGCAAACACCACTTTCAGCCAATGTAAACTATGAATTTTCAGAATTCTGGAAATGTATATCAGACCTCTAAAACAAGCATTTTAACACCTCCAAACACCACCAAAATGAAGCAAAACCCCAAGCACACACGAGACATCAATCCCACATCAAAATACTAAAAAGATCTTCATTGTTCAACCTCCAAAATAATAGAAATCAGAACTCTGTGAATACCCAAATGTGATCCCTGAAGTAGAATCACCCTTTCCCGACTAGAGCGGATCTTTCACCACCAAAATCAGCTACAAACGATGAGGGTTTTCGTCCTCAACTCGCAGAAATAGAATCATAGAAGCATTCCAACGACATCCTACTATGTTGCCAAAAGATAGATAATCAAATGAGAGCCAAAGAGATGCTTTTACAGAGGAAAGGAAATTAGAGCAACCAATTTTGAAAAAATTTCCCTCCAAGACTTCCATGCCCCCCTTCATGAGCTTTTGATTTTATTTTAAAATCCTTATGTCTCCCCAAGATTGGCATCCACTTTTGGAGGCTTATAACTTGGCTTTTTAAAACAACTTTATTGTCACCTTTTCCTAGGCATGAGACAAGGTCCTTTTTGATGAACACATGACCCTTCACTTAAGTTATAAAGTGACTTTATAATATAACTTAAGTGACAAAAAATACAAATATTAATTTGATTAACCATAGAATTTACCAACGCCCAAACAGGAAATATTGCACTACTAGAGTAACAAAGGCTGGGACCAACTGCAAAAAATACACTTACTAAAAATAGCAACTGCTAAAAATAGTAAGTGTTCTCAAACACCAAACTAGCACAGTCTGAGATGCATGAAACTTACTTTAAATAGTAAGTACCGAAATGGCCACTACTATAAATAGTAACCTCTACCAGAAAGCAGTTTCGACGAAAACCACCACAAAGCCCAACACAAGCTCTAAGTCCCCTTACCAACTCCACTTAGCCTACGGGAACTCTGGAATAGGCTAATGGAACTCTCCAATTGATCAGGTACAAGAAGGTGGCATTACATAGATTGATCATAACTTACTTTTAAACTATGTAAGAGATTGCAATATTGAGTTGTGTGGCTTGCCACCAACAAGTATTTTATTATAATATCAATCTAACCCAAACACCTTATGCTCTCACTTTGCCCATATCAAGATCTTGGTGATCAAAAGGTGTTAAAGTTGCATGGTTGATCTGTGTCAAAGTCAAAAATCAAAAAAATATATTGTTAAGGACATTTCAGCAGTATCAAAGCTATGATCTTGTCGACCTACAAGGAAGCTAACATTTTGATGCAGATTATATCACATGCATTAACATTTCAATTTGTGACGATAAATTATGGAAGACAAAAAAACAAAGGCATTCCAAGAATCCATATCAAACATGTTAAGAGTTTGCAAAATATGAATAATTAGTTGAATTAATTTACTAGTCTAGTAGAACAAAAGGACATAATAGCAAAAGAAGCATGTATAAAGAGCCCAAATTCAAAGCCTACAATTCATGTAAGGATCTACCGGTGCCTCAATTGTTCTAAGAGTTTATATTTTGGATTGTTGTTTACCCAAGAAAGCTTATATAACTGCAGACCAAACTTTGATGTGCAAAGCCAGCAGAGCCTTGAGAAGGTACCAATGAGTTTCAAGATGTCTAGTTAATTAGAAACCTTGTAAATGAAATGCGGGAAACCACTGTCTACATTGAAAATATCAGCAGATTATAACAGGCAGAAGAAATTTCAAACAAACGAACTTCAGATGTTAAGATTCATCCATTTTTGCATAATGATATAGATACTCGTCCAAATAATCAATTAGAAACTAAGGTCAAACCACAAGCAATACAATTTTGGGCTTGATTGGTTGGTTTGTCTAAATATCACTGGTCATTACATTCAATGTTTGAGTCATGAATTGAACTAATCTCCCTTACCTTAGATAAAATCAAAACCATAGATACAAGCATACTTTTAAGAAGAGGAGGTTAGACTTACAGTATTGATGTCATGATTTGCAATTTCTTGTCCAATTATCTCTGCAAGTAAATTGTGGTCCCATCGTTTATCAAAGCCATCCTGGCAGTTTCCATCAATATTCAGGGAAACATTTTTTTTAAATTATCTATAAACTGATTTATCAATGTAACTCAGAAATTTAATAGGTTTAAGTAAAGAATGCATTCAAGTAAAAGTAAATATCATAATTTTATCAAATTGAACCCTCACTTGGAGCTGTGGAAGGTCTAAAATAGATACATTGCTTACTGGCACCTGTATAAGCATGGCAAGGAATCAACCATTATCTGGAAATCTCTTTCTTATGACATGAAAATATATTTTGCTGAGTTGCTTAAGAAGTTTGCAAGAAACACATATCCACCTTCAGAACTAAACAAGCTTGAAGCATTTCATCTTTTCGGATATACCCCTTGCCTTCTGCATTTCCTGATGAAAATGAAATCACAAATGTTAGAGAATTACATGCCAAGAGAAGATGAAAGATCTACATCCACATGTGTCTACACAAGAATATGATTGAGAAAGAAACGCAGATGCTAGGAATAAAAAACAATGAAATATTGAATAAATGAGAAAGAAGGAATCAAAAAAAATCAATATAGGAATTGTGCATCTCTACATGTGTGTTTGCATCTTATTTTGAAGCAATCAGTAATCTGTGCATTCTTCTTCTTTTATCAATTTTCTTGAATGTTGCACATAGCCAATCAAAGTAATGAGTTCAAAATTAATTCAAGGATTACTTTGGGTATATGCAGCACAATCATGTTGCTCAACATTAGGATCCAATAATCACAAGGGTGCATGTACCCTTTTGAAACTATAATTCTCTATACGTCACTAGAAATATGCATGCCAAACTAAAAAACCTACCTCTTAACACAAACATGCAACAGTGTTAGGAACTAGGTTTCATGTCCATGCACATATATTTTCAAGCTCCCCCCAAGGAAACATGCCCATTGCTATAACTGATCAAAAACAAAGTAAAGCAATCCTCCATCCAATGTGTAGTGTACAAAATGGGAACAAATAAGCACAACCAAACCAGGAAATACACACAATAGGAATTAAAACACTTGCCATGTCCCCTTTTAAGGAATAAAATAATTGGGAGACCCAAAGCCTATTACTTTATTTCCCGTAGACTGAAGGATAATGTTAATAATGTTTTAAGTTAGTCCTAGTACTAATATTATTGGAAAACATTGTAAAAATAAAGAAAACAACTTAAATATTATTATTAGTTAGATAAAGTGGCCTACATAAATGGAACATAATAAGACCTTTTGTAATATTTTATTAAAATATTTGTAAGTGAGCACTTTTGAAGAGAAATGGAATTCAAAATAAAGGCGCTAAAATGGAATCTCTAAAAGAAAGGAAAATCGCTCAAAAGAGATCTTCCTTTTCTTATGAAATCAAACCCTTTCTTTCATACTTTGAATAAATGTGTTCAACTATTGCACTTGAGGATGAAAACCCTCTCGGTTTCCAAGCAGGAGCAAAGGATGAAAACTCTATTGTTCCTTGAGGCGGTTTCACCCAGGAATCACAGTTGTGCAGAGAATATTGCAACCTATTTCCAATTTTCAGTTTGCTATGGCACCACCACTATAGTGCCCTATCATTTTGATAAGTATTTATAACAGCAGATTGTATCAGCATATGAGTTCTTGCATTTTTATCAAATATAACATTGTTGTTTGATTATGAATGCTGTTTCTAAAAATATTCTCAATGTTCAATAGAAATTTGTTAGTAGCAGATTTGATGCATTGCTATTTGCATCAGTAAATTTAGACATTTCATAATGAGTAGAATTCTATGTTAAAACTAAAAGATACGAAACCAGCCTGTTGTGGTAATTACATTGGGTAAATATTTTGCTAACTGTCATATTCCAAAGGTTATCGACCCTTAAATAGATAGGAACCTCAAAAAATTACAAGGTTCTTAAAATACTAAAAAGGGATATTACAACACTAGATAGGAATAGAACTTGGCACTTTATATCAAAATATGCATGTACACTATATTCACAAAAATATTGGCAAAACTAAGATCATGGAGAATAATCAAGAGAGCTCCCCTCAACATGATCTAATCATATCCATATTGTCACCAAAAGGGTTGTATCAATTGGTCAGGTATTCAAGCTCCTTGCCACAATGTAATCATGCCTGCTCTTTGTGGTCAAAACATTTATCACTTCATAGTATTTTCCCATCTTCAACTTGGGGACTGTATGATCTGAAAAAAATTAGGTGAAAATTCAGATATAATTTAACTGCTGAGAGTATGAAAATGCAATTTTTTTGTGGGGTCAAAAACACAATAGTGGAGTCATCTTCAGCATAGTAACTAGACTTGCCAGGTTCCAAAGCAAGGTTGTCCAAACAAAGCCTAAAGACTTCCTAACAAATATCAATGAGTTTCTAACAAAGTCCTCATTTCCACCAGATTAGCCTAACTCACTGGGACTCATAGGTCCTACCAGTCAGAGCAAATAGACCCTCAAAAAGCCAAGAAAAACAAAAAAAAATGACCTTCTAAACCCTAAAACGAAAAAACATAAACAATTTAAGAAAAGAGGCATCACTTGAAAGTAACAACAAAAAGAAAAAGCCATCATAGACAGAAAAAAGCAACGGGTTTAGAGTAACAAAGCAAAACAGTGTGAACAGCAAACAGTGATCAAACGGTGCATTTACAAATTTGGAGCAGACCATGGTCAGTTTGGTAGCCCATAGTCCATTTAGAGCACCAAATTTGAAGAGGTGTGTCCTTTTTTGAATCTATGAATTCTTTCCTTCTTAATTTGCTCTTTTCATTTGGCATTCCATTCTATATTTGTTATCTTCTTTCCATTATGACATCATGGAACAAGAAACAAAAAGAGGGAAAAATGAAGAGAATAAGAAGAGAACTTATTCTCTTCATTTCTACCTCACTTTTTTCCTCGTTCCTCATTTCTACCTCTCTTTTTTTCTTGTTCCATAATCCATTTCCTCCTACCGCCCATCCCTAAGCCAGGCCATGCCCTCCTCCGCCCCGCCCGTCCCTTCCTCCCTCTCTCTCTCTCTCTCTCTCTCTCTCTCTCTACACACACACAAAGTACAAACATAAAAAATAAAAATAAAACATATTTTTTCTTTTGCAGCCTACTTGGAATTCACAAATTATCATAATGTTGATGCCAATAAGAAATGATCCATGTTGGAAACATGCCACCCTATGGGCTAAGAAAAAGGAATTGGTTTTCCATTAATCGCAAAACCAAAATTAGAGGAGGAGGCCTTGATTGCCTAAAATTCTGCCTTGCCTGTATGCCTGGCTGATATCCTCTTTGTGCATCAAGTTCATTTGAAGTTGTATGGAGGCCCAAACTCAATTAGAGTCTTTTGACAACAGAGACCTTAGAAAAATTGAAAGAGAAGAGATGGCAGCCACAGGTTAAGGAGACTCTTCTAATTCTACAATTCCTACATTACCTTCTAGTTCAAGCACTAGCATTGACCTTAGAGTTCATGGACCAAGATTACATTCTTATATTGTATCATGCACTTTCCAAGTTCCCAACCATCAATTGAGAGCACACATTGGAATAGAGACAAACATCAAGCAACAATGAGTAGGTGAAGATTTTTGTTCTATTTTTTTATTTTGTTTCATGTGGCCAGTAATTTGTTCTTTTTTTGTTTAAAAATGTGATTTTTATTTAATTATGTCTCTTAAATTTAAGAGACTGATTTTTTAAATTTAGAATACTATATTATTCATTTTTCTTGTTTTACAAAATTTATTGGATCCTATTATTGTTACTAGGACAAGGTTCAAGGCCCCTAATCATGAAGAGATAAATGGCCCAATTTTGAATGAGAAGGTGGCAAAAGTGAGGTCCATTATTAATGGGCAGCATGAGATATGGTAGAAGATGGGTTACAATTCATATCTGATGGTTAGAGAAATAGGAGAAACATGAAATTGTTGAATTTCCTTGTTTCTTACTCAAGTGGATACAATTTTACTCAAATTTATTGTATTGATACTTTTGGGAAGGTGAAAAATGAAATCTCCCTTTGCAAGATTTTATAGGAAGTCATGTCCAAGGTCAATGAGATTATTTGCGTAGATCATTACAAATAATGCAGCAAATTATCAAATTATGTTGTTATAGATAGACTTCTCATGCAGAGGCATCCATCTATTTTCTACCATGTTTTGCTCATTGCCTTGATCTTATATCAGATCTTGGTAATGTTTTTGAATCAAACCAATTGTAGATCATGGTAACAATATCTATAGATACATATGCAACCATGCTTGTGTCCTCCACTTAAAGGAATGTGCAATGTGTTAATGTTTGCATGATCAGATATATCAAAACAGAAAGCAATCAAAATGCAACGCATAAGATAATGAACTCCCCATGGAATTCAATCTACAAGAGCAGAACATTTATTAATTTCGATGTCTCCCATTGTAGATCGGATCTCTATCAAATATGTAAGAGGGAGACACGTCCCATGAGCGGACATGTCTCCACAAAGTGGAGGCATGTCCGTTCATGGGATGTGCCTTTTCACCTTAACTAAGCACCCGATCTTTAATTGGGTTATGTTACTTAATAAACATAAATGCTTACTAAGTTCGATCTGTATTTATCTTGCACAGATAAATAATATCCAATCTGGAAATGATCACCGATAATGATGCTCGATCAAGATCCTAAATGAAACATGAAAAACCAAATGATCTGCAAGTAATAACCTCTAAATGCAGATCGATAATATACTCGGAATAGTAGTTCGATCAGATAAGTAATCATTGATATCTATATCTGACCAAAGCTACCATATTTCAACACAATGGTTGCATAGACATAGGGCATGGTACAAATTCATTCTTATTTTTTTGATAAGTATCACATTCAGCCAAATACTTTTGTATATCTGCTTTCATACCCTTCCAATCAAATGATTGTCAAGTATTATAAAATTGTTTTAAAGAACCTTATATTACCTACAGTTGGACATGGCTTTCCATCAAAACTCGTTTAATAAAGTCTCAACTGCAAGGGAGTTAAATACAGTTTTTTAAAAAAAAATTACACATACACTATCATTTTTCCACATAAATTTTGGCCATATATTACTATTATTGATAACATTTTGAGATTCTTCAATTTGTACATAATCGCCCTAAGCATCCTTTATATATTCTGAAGTAACCACCAAAATCTCATAAATTGAACATTCCTCGTCTCTTTTGAATTAGGCATCTCAACCACTTTATTATCTTTACCCTTTTTATGTAATATTTCAGAATCAAATGGCCAAATCTTCTCTATCCACTTCTGTTTTCTGTCAACAGGATCTTTTGTTGTACGATATAGTTTAAACTAGTATTAACAATTTTAACTAGAAACCTACTTCCCAACAAGTATTGCCTCCACTTTTCTAGAGAATTCATAATTGCTAGGATTTTCTCATAGTAAACTGATTTCAGTTTCTCCCCAGACTTTAATTTACAAGTTTCATAAGCAATAGGATGTCCCTCTTGAATGATTATAGCCCCAATTCGTAATCCCAATGCGTCACACTTGATGATAAATTGTTTTGAAAAATCTACAGCTCCCAACACTGGTGTTGATGATAAAATTTCTTTTAGCCTTTGAAAACTTTGGCCTACTTCCATAGACCATGTAAAAGAGTTATTTTTTAAAAAATATGACAATGGGCTGCAATATGGACATAATTTTTGAAGAATCAGAGGTAATATTGATCCATAATGGATTCACCTTTTGTGCTCATTGGTATGTTTTGGGACAGGGGACAGCTTCTTGTATGTGAGAAATATTCAAGTTGGCATGGGGCATCCATGTGCACAATTCGATGTGTAGGAAGATCTTCAGAACTGAGTATTAGGCCTACTTTGGTGAAATCACCAGGTTGTACAAGCAGCGAATTCACTACGACCACAGTGAATGTGTGATCGCCTCCAAGCAGAACCAGTGAATGCAGGACCACCCCCTTCACAGAATTGACAAATTTGCCATGCTCAATCATGTGAGTCCAGCAACAATCCAGATCTCAAATTTGTCCACTTCTTCCTTGATGATTATTTCAGCTTCTAGATGGTATGGGGTTTTAATTAGAACATGTTGATAGTCAAATTATGTATGCTTGAGTCTTAATTCTCTTGGTTGGAAGCTGTTTACTGAGATTCTTCTATTTTCTTGTATTTTCTCATGTTTGTGGCTCTTGTACATTTGTAAGAGCAAAGAGTTCATTTAGGAGTCTTTGATAGGTTCTTTGGAAGATAGACACATTCTTGGAGTTATGTAGAAGGCCCAAGGGGTCATGGAATCAATCTTGTAGACCATTTTTTTTGCTCTAAGTGAATGTATATTCACATTTAGCTGCAGTTTTTACCCACAAGGTGTTTCTCCATGGTATCTTGGTCCCATTCCAATTATCGTGTATTGTCATTGGTCTTTCATTTTATTTACTTAAGCATTTCTGTCATTTTGCTCTCATAAATTAAGACTAGCTATATCCAGTGTTGACTACTAATGTATGGCATAGCCATCATAGTTTACGAATCAAGTGGTGTCAAACCAGGTTAATTTCTTTTGGGTTGTGTGTTGTGAGTGTTTCACAAGCTCATACCCACAACTAGATTGAGAGGAGAGAAGATTCTACCTTTGCAAAGGGATATTGAATCCCACAAGTGGAAGGAATTGAGAATCATGGTAGAAGGGGATTATGTAGATGTTGAAGCAAGATTCCAAATGATGGAAAATGCCATTGCAAGTTTGTCTCAATGATGGGAGACCATGAAAGGCCTTATGGAAGTCCTTTTGGAGAAATTGGATGGTGACAAGCCCAATCCAATGAAGAAGGAGAGTCATCTAAGATTGATAAGAGCATTTTGAACAAGCCTCTATTCAAGGGAGAGGCTTAGAATTGAGATATCAACATTTGAAGGAGATATTGACGCAAAGAATCTTGACAATTGGATCATTCAACTCCAGATATATTTCAGTATGCATACTCTCACTTTAGACAGATTGGAAAAACATGCTTTGACTTGGTTTGAGAGTCTCTTGTATTCATGGCTATGAAAAGGACCTCTATAAGTTATTGGGAGCATTTTAAGCAATGCTGTCCAATATGTCATAAGGAAGAAAAGTATGTGGAATGGCAATTAATTAAGAAAAAAGATGGTCAAAGTGCACAAGATACACTAGTGAATTCCATAGAAGGGCTATTCAAATGGATAAAGATTAGGTGTTGTACCACCTTGCAAATTCCTAGGAACAATTGTAAATCTTTAATATTTTGTATGTTGTAATGCTAGTCCCTCTTGAAATGGAGTGCCACACATAGAGGCAATCTCATTACTCCATGCAAGAGATACTCCAACATTTAAAAATGTGGTGGCAGGTGTAAGAGAACATTAGATATGGAGGTTACAAAGTAGACTTGAAATAGCACCTTGGAGTGTCCATTTTGGGAAATACATAAGAGCATCATGGAAGAGGAGTTACTTTTCCAAAATTGGAGTGCCTAGTTTGATTAGTTGCCTAATCAATCAATGAGCTACACTTGCATGTATAAAAATGGCACTTTAGTTGGTACGGTCATCTTGACCATGACTTGGACACTCCCTTTGGGAATTCATGGTTTTGGTGAAACCACAAGTGGTCTCCAAGATTTAAAAACTCTATATATACAAGCCTTGACGTAGTGGTTTGGCATCAGTTCAGATTGTATTGCAAGGCTTTGAAATGCTTTACAAGCTTTGCTTTTGGGGCTAGTTATCGACATACTATCAAAGTTTTGACACAAAGGCTACATCATTTGTGAGGGTTTTTTTATTGTATGATAAGTTTTGTTTGAAGTAATACATTGAGATCTGCATTTGAGGTTGGGTATTTTTACCCTAATGGGTTTTCCGAAGATATAATTGTTGTTGTCTATCTTCTCCCATCTATATCCTTTCTTCTTTCATTCTTGTTTCCATGTTATTAAGTTTTATTTCTGATTTAGATCAGTGATATATAATCTGATTTTATGTTCCCTCTTGAAGAATAAACAAATTAGCATCAACATTTGGTGTCAAAGCATCACTCAACATGATTCTATGAAGGAGGGGACATCTTTCTTGTATTGTTTTCTTTGTTTGCAGTGGAGCATTCGTGTTGGGTTGAAATCAGATCTAAAAATCAAAAGTCATGGCTAACACCTCAAGTATTGAGATTAGAAAGTTCAATAGACAAAATTTCAGTTGTGAAAACTGAAGATGGAAGATTTCTTAGTGGAAAGAGATCAGCGGAATTGCTACACCTAGCACTCTACCTATAGGAATGGGTCAAGAGGCATTGTACAAACTAGACAAAAATACAAGAAGTATGATCAAATTATGTATTTTCAATTCAATCTTGATAAACATTTTAGGTGAAAACACTAGAAAGGCTTTATGGGATAAAATTGTTGCATTGTATAAAACTAAGAGTCTTGTAAATAAATTTATTATGATAAGAAAGTTACAATCATTTTAAATAAATGTAGACTTTATAACTGATCATCCAAATAATTTTAATGTAGTAGACCATTGATGTAAAAATGAAAGAAAAGGGAAAATGTATCATTTTGTTTTGATCATTGCCTAATTCATGGGATAATCCATTATGGCTATTAGTAGTACAACCTCTATGTTTAACTTGAAGAAATTGTGTCGGCTCTACAAAGTGAAGAGCTAAAGAGAAAGTCCATCAATTACTCCTCTAAAGATGTTTTGTTTGTAAGAGGTTGGTCTAAAGATAGAGGGGGTAAAAGGAAACAAGGGTATAAAAGGAAACCCAAGTCAAAGGATAGAATCTAAAGCGGAGCGTTGGAATCATAGTTCACAAACTCATTGAGTTGTCGAGTACTTGCAAGTTTTTTTTCCAAAATGAGTAACTTGCAAGTCAACTAGGGCACAATTTTCAACAAGTTGTATGCCCTAAAACATAACTATAAACTAAAAAATGTACTGTAATGACCCAAGCTCCATATCGATAGATTTTCGATTTATTTCTTATTGGATTGACAAAGGTTGTCATCCAATATTATTAAGGTAGAAAACTGAGTTTCCAAATTATAAATGAAATAGGATGAACTATTGTGAATAAAACTTTTTAATTTTATTACTACAACTTTCAAAAAGTATTTCTGATATAAATTCTGAATAAGGAGTCTAATTTCGTTATTTGTTCGACAATGGAATTTTGCCAAGACAATATAGCATTGTTTCTAATATATTAATTTAAAATCATGTGATTATATGTGCAAGAGGCTAGTCCTCTATCACATTGTTGTTTCTGAACTTTATCTTTATATTCACACAATTTTACTTGTATGTGGTGTTTGAGTATAGTCTAATTAAATATGTGTCCTTTAACCTAGTAATTGGTGACTGTGCGCCACCTTTTACAAGGCCCATCGAAGGCTTCTGAAGAGCACTTTCCGATCTGAGTGTTGAATGTATAATTACCAATTCTCTATCCCTTCCATACTTCAAACAACCCGTATATATATATATATATAGCATACCTCATCATAAAGAGGTTTGTTGCTTCATTAAGGAGGTCAGCTAACTTTAATTGATTTTAATTTGTTTTATCTCCTTTTAATTTATATTTGCACTCTCCAAAGGTCTTCGACCAATGTATAATCATGGGCGGCGGCAATTCCAGATTAAAGCTTCGATAGTATTATTGTTTGGCCTGTTGTGAGGTGACGCGACCAGAGTTGAATGTATAAACTCCACAAGCACCCTGTCAACATGAATTTATAATATGGCCTCTGTTTTAGTAGCGACAACTTGTATCAGCCTTTAGCTTTGATACGACATGGCAAGAATACACAAACCACAATATTACTCAGTCCCGAAATACTATATTCCATGATATGTTTATGCATTGCTTTGCTTCCGGTTTGAATGTCTTTGACTATAGTCTACCTCCACGTCAGTCCCCAGACAGCCAATGAAGGGTGCAGTGGAGATAATACTTGTGGAGTAATAGATTAATGGCTCGATAACAAATATCTTCATCAATAATGCCTTCGATTTACTAATGGTGACAATAAGACAAATGAAGATTTAGGCGGCTATATTATGCACTCCAAACACACAGGCTGGCAGGAAAACCAGCTCGGATACCACTGTAAAAAGCCCACTTAGTCTACACGATAATTTTTGATATTTCAGTTTGACACATGTACCATTTTGTCAAATAGTTTGCAAGTTGATTGAATTAGTTGTTTCGATGATTTGAAGCTTACACAGCATAATCATGAAACTCAACAATGACATCCCATTTTATTGTATCATTTCAAATAGTAAGCTCATTCAATACAATAGCATGTAACATTAAAACTCAGCAACTATAATCCTGAACATTAACAATGACGAAGATTTATAAACTCAAAACTGAGATTACAATTCATGACAAAGTACCAGTTTGCAAAGTCTGAAGATGCCACGATTGGTAGCATAAAACCCACACTGGAATAAGAAGGTAGCGACTATGTCTACAGCTATATATTTTTTATTATCATACCCAATCAACACTTGAATTCCTAGCAAACCCACTTCTGGTAATGGCAGCTTATAAAGACCCCACGACTTGCAACAGATGGAAAAGAAAATGATAATGGTTGGCGTGAGGATTATCCAGTCGCCCTTGTCGTCTCACATGCCCAACAGTTCTAGCTATACCCATCACCCACGACTCATCCTTATGTTTGTAGCGCTAAATTTTTAGCAGGTCATACCCTCCTATGACAATCACGCCTTCATTCCACACCCATGGCTTCACAATGCAGCAGCTAACAAGGCGGCAAAGATAAATAAATAACCTATAGCTTGCTTCCTGCCCACACACTCAAACAATAATCACAACTCTAGGAAAAGTCATCATGCCTCCAAACAGAAGGAATATATGTTGTGCAGGGAAACAATAACCACGATTTCTTGAGACTCCAGTCTCCCCATATGAATCTCTAAATCACTATAACATTGAATATTATATCCTCCTCAGTGCATATCAACCCTCATGTTTGAATATTTCAACCTTCACCTGCAAATAATATTATCGTTAATCTCCAAGTTTGTCTCCGAAGGAGACCCACAAACTTGAGCAATATCGCACACTAGTGAAAGATCTAAATGATCTCTCCAACCAAACCAGCTAGGGTGGAATCATTTCACCACCGAACTCAGTTGCCCTAGGGTTTCCATTCCTCAAAGCCAAGAACTCTGAAAAACTCCTCAAATGTCAAAATAGAGAAAATAAGCAAGCATAGTACAAATGAGCTCCAATTCCACTTTTATATCACTTGCCTTTTTCCCGCTCATTAAAATAAATGAAGTGACTTTATAAAGTTACTTTTTAAATATTTCCCAAAGTCACTTTATAACACCTTTAATTAATTATTTAACATTACCTTATAATTGTACTTGTTCCCGCCAGGTAACATTAAATAATTAAATAAACCAATTCCCTTTTCCCGACTATAGCCTACGAGAATTAAATAGGCTAATAAGTCCACCTGGAACAATCATTGAGAAGGGGACATTACATTTACCTTTTCCTTTACCATCTTGACCAAAGAAACTTTTTGATTAACTTTTGAACAAGATTAACTTGGTAGCTTGCAAAGAACCACATATATGCATAATAAATAGAGTAGGAAGCCGAAAAAAATTGGCAAACCTAAACCCTTCCAGCCAAGGAGAGATAATTATTATTCCATCCCTTAAGCTTTTTATCTATTTTTTTAAACATCTAGTTCCACATATCTTTTAGGGAGGGCTTTACAACAAATGGGACACCTAAATATCTGACAATTTTGTTTGGTCCCTCCCATCTCCAATTGAACTTGGATACCCAATCAAAAGGTGTGTCTACCCAGCCAATTAATGTGTTCCTTTGAAATTTTTGCCCCTGAAGCATCACGAAGGCCTTTAATCTCCCAACTAGGTTATTCATATTTTCTTCCTCAAGGACAGGAAATAAGGTTGTATCATCAGCAAACTGAATATTCAAAAGCAAAGCATTGTCTAGTAAAGTGATTCCTTGCACACAAGATCCTAATGTATTAGTTCTCAACATGTAATGGAGATCCTCTAAGGCAATCACAAATAGGGCTGGAGCCAAAGGACAACCTTGTCTAATGGATCTTTCCGAAGGGAAAGGATCAGAGACAACACCATTTACAACCACCTAAGAATTTGCATCTTTGAACAAAATTCTTACCATATTACAGAATTTTTGTGGGAACCCAAAAGCTTCAAGCATTGTCATAATGAAAGACCATTCAACTCTATCATAGGCTTTTTCAAAGTCAAGTAACAACATTCCAGCTTTTTGCCCACTCCTATTAGCCTAGTCCATTTCTTCCTAGCTTGTAATTAGGTTTTCAAGAATATATCTATTTTTGATAAAGACAATTTGTATTTCATTTATGATCACTAGGAGGATATCTGCTACTCTTCTAGCAAGTAATTTGGCTAATATTTTATAAGACATGTTAAGCAGAGTTATTGGCCTCCAATTCCTAATATTACTTTTGTCACCTGCTTTTGGCAATAGTTTTATAATTCCTCTATTGATGTTTTCCCCTAAAGTACCTTCTTGAATGGCTTCCTTATAAACACCAATCAGATCATCAACAATCCACTCAATATTAGCCTTATAAAATTCAATAGGGAGGCCATCGACTCCTGGCGATTTGCCCTTCTGAAAGGATAAGATATTGTTTTGTACTTCTTCCTTAGTTATGTCTTTATCAAGATTAATGGCCATATCGTGTGTTATTTTCTTTGGCACAGCTTTCCTACATAGATTTTGGGCTTGAACACGGGCATTTGATTGGTCTTCAGCTTTGAACAGCCTCGAATAAAACTCTTGAAAGACCTTAACAATTTCAGATGATTCATGAATCCATTTTCCATTATCATCTATTGGCCCAATGTTTTCTAGAGCCATCTTTTTCCTTAGAAGATTAAAAAAATATTTAGAGCCTTTGTCCCCATCTTTAACCTAGTTGGCTTTGGCTCTGATATTTGCTCCTTGTGCCCTTTTAACCTGAAAGCATCTTAACTTGTGTTTTATATTGTTTAGTTGAAGGATTTGGTCGTCTTTATCAACCCCATTTTGAATTTCTTCTTCCACAGCCAGCAGCTCATCTTGTAATGCACTTTTCCATCTTCTATTTTCAATGGCAGCTTTCTTTCCTACTGTCTAAAGGAGGGTTTGGATGCCTTTCAAACCTATTCCAATATTCTTTTGCAGATGAAGAAGGCAGAATTATCTTATTTATGTATCTGAGAGTGACAATACCAGACAGACAATCTTCATCTTTAAAAGTTCAATGTTCAGTTTAAAGTCAAACATACAACTTTTTCTTATATTATTGGCCCCAGGGGTTCCTTTGAACATAATTTTTACCTCAATCAGGTAGTATTCTGACATGGTTTTTGGCTCTACTCTGACACTATTGGAGCTCTCAGTTTACTCAAAGCAAAAAAAACATCATTTGCATAGAATCTATCAAGTCTACAAAAGATTTTGTTATTTCCCATTTGATTGTTACACCATGTAAACCAAATACTTTTACTTTCATTCTTTTTTCCTTCTAGGGGGTCAAAGAGCTTAAGGGTTTTTTTTATTTTGAGCCAATAAAAATGCTCATTACCTTTCCAGGACCAGTTTGTCCCACCTTTCTTGTCTTCTTTGTTTTCAACCATGTTGAAGTCACCTCCAATAATCCAGGGCACTTTAGGGAGGTTAGAGAACAACCATTTCCACACCTCAATCCTTTCCCTATAGTCATTACGGGCATCGATGGAGTAGAGGCCAAATTTGCATTCTTTGTTATCAACAACAATCCAAAGGCATCTGTTACAAGAACACCCTAAGCTAACAATGTACTAACTCCATTTCATGTTAAGAAGAATTACATTACCTCCCTTCCCTTTATCATGATTAGTATGGAAGGTACAGGCATTATTCCAAATAAATTTTAAATTATTCTCCAATTGAAACCCTATTGCTTTCACTTCTTGTAGCATTAGACAATCTAAATCTTTCTTTACATTACACAAGGCTCTCCGCACATACTTCCTATCTGAGGATTCCAGACCTCTCACATTCCAGCTTAGACAACTTATGGTCATTTCTTTTGAGGGATTTGATTTTTTTGGCCCTTATAGAGCCTATCAAAACATGTGGGTAAATTGTCACCTTTCCCCCTTTTTACAGGCTTTTGTCCACTATCACTTCTGCTTACGTTTTTCCTCTTTCTGTCTTCATCCTCCTTAATTACATTTTTACCTTTAGGATTTTGAGTTCCCCCAATTTCTTGGAAGAGAGGATTAATGATGTTCATGTTTCTATTCTCTTTTAAGTGGTTCTCTTCTAGGGTTTAGCCTTTTGGGTCAAAAGATTCTCTAGTCTCAGGGGAGTCTAGGGGTATACTACCCTTTTCTTTTCTTCTTTTCATGATTTGATCTTTTAACCTATCCAATACAAGCTCTTGAGCATTCTTTTTCCTATTAGTTGTTATTATTTCTCCTGAGAGTATAAAATTAGCTTCTGCCTTCTCTCTTATTTTTGAATTCAGATCAAGATTTGAGTCAGGGGGTGGGTCATTACCTCCCATCCCCTCTTCCATGTTTTCAATTTGTACCGGTTTTTCCATTATACCATTCGTTTCAGAGTGGATTGGAACCTCCTCTCCCAGGTTGGGTGTTATTTCTCCATGAGGAGTTTCGACAGTCATGTGTCTGACATTGTTGTTGTTACCCTCTTTGCCACTTGTATCTGGGGATGCTTCCTTAGGGTTTCTATTTTCTTCCTCTCCCACAAAGGCTTCCCTTGAATTAGGTTTTTCTTTTACAATTTTTGGACAGTTTTTCTTTTGATGTCCATCGGATTTACACAGGAAACGGACATTTAGCCCTCCAAGAGTCTCTAGCTCACAATGAAATATCTTGTTCTCCAAAGAGAATTCAGTAACATCTAGAATTTGAACACCAGTGTTAAATGTTATTAACACACGGGCATCCAAATCAAAAAAAACCTCTTTTTAACCTTTAATCGAAAGATAACCATGAGGAAGTGAAAATATCCTTTAATCAAAAACTAACTGTGAGGAAGTGAAAATAAGATCACCAACATGCCAAAAATATATATGCTATGTTACAATAATGAATACAAGCATACACACATTGGAGTGTGTGCTACGATTCCCTCAAAATCCATGCATTTAGTCCTCTAACATTTTGGTATTAAAGTGAGGAAGCCTTGGGAAGGTACATAAACCAATCATTGATGGAGATGAAAATGATGTTTGAGGGCCAACTGTCATAAATATTGCAGTAGAAGAAATCAATAAGTGAGGAGTAGTTGTCAAAGATGTGTGAGAGTTATCTATTGTAAATTTGAATAGCTATCAAAAAGTTGAAGGGCCAACTATAATAAATTTGAAGCATTGTCAAAGAGTAATCATGCATGAAGAGCCAACAAAAGGCCGACTGAATTGACTATTGTAGCAAACAACTATAGGTAGGGCAGGAAATGACACAAGAAAAAACTGCAAAATTCATGGCATAAATTCGGAGATTCATGGTGGAAAACACTAGATGAGTGTGCAAGTAGAGAAACCCTTCTTTTCATGCTATAGCCATCCCTAATACAATTGGGGGACATCAAGACATCCCTTAGCCATCCCAAGGATATTTAGACATCCCCTACCATTCCCTGTAAATTTTTTGCCCATTTCCAAGATGCCCCCCTTTTTTTAATTTGGGATGGCCCCAAGGACGTTTCCTAGCTAGCCCTACATCCCAAAATGTCCCAAGGAAGGAAATTGGAAGAAAATCCTACAAAACGCATCCCTATGTAACATTGTATATATGTAGTGCATCAAAAAGGTGTAGCAATAATCACACTAATATTTGTTTTGTTTTGTTGTGAATGCTTCTTATGAAGGATGCCAAGTGATTTGGCCCTAAGCTTTCCTCAAGTCCTCACAACCTTAGGTCACTTGCACTGCTGAATACGATGTATATGAAACTTTACTAAAAATTTAGTATAAGCATAAAACTTGGCATGACAAGCATCAAGTCAATCATTAGTCTCAAGTTAAGAATGGAGTACAGTTGCATTTTCTAAAGGAAAGGTCACAATGGCAAAATCAAAATATAGGGCTAATTGAATATTGCCCTATTTATAATTCTGAAGTTTGATGGAAAGAATTCAAGCTAGATTTGGCTCCCTAGATGTTAATGTGTCATTAGTCTCAAGTTAACAATGGAGTACAATTGCATTTTCTAAAGGAAAGGTCATAATGGCAAAATCAAAATATAGGGCTAATTGAATATTGCCCTATTTATAATTCTGAAGTTTGATGGAAAGAATTCAAGCTAGACTTGGCACTCTAGATGTTAATGCGTCCTACTTTCAAAATTGACAATCAAAACTACAGGCAATATTTTGGAATTGCATTATCATAGTTTGTTATTGTGGTTGGTCCTAGTTCTATACTTGACAAGTATTGTACTATGAGATATTTTTCAATAATTACATCTTTACCTTACATTAGATATTAGGAAGAGATTAATTTAACTTATCATAGTAAAGGATTGTTGTTTTATCAGGGTTCAACAACATAGTTTTTGAGTCGAACTCATTGACCCAAATTTCAATGAGTTTGACTCAAAAACTATGTAATTGAATCCTAAAAAACAATCATTTGATAAGCTAAAAAATACCTCCTACTTGTCATGTAGTTAAGGATGTTGCATAATTGGCTCAACCACTCATCTTCAACCACACTTCTATGGATGAACCCTCTCCTTTTATACATTCTATTTTGTTCCTATGCATAATTTGATATACTAGAGTTTCACTTCAGATTTGTTGGATGGAATGATCATGCATGTTGGTGTACATATACTTTCTACCTATGTTGCCAAGTATTCCCCCGAGTACCAGTCCTGCAATGGGATCGGCCCAGGTTTGGCAAGTGTCCCACCTAGGTAACCCAAGTTCCCTACAGGTCCTTCTATGAAGAGCCCACAAGGAACTTGAGATGCCCAAGCAAGACAATGGGAAAATTGGAGGCAAACCTTGGGGGACCCAAGGGCCACCCAAAGAAAAAAAATCATTTTTTTTAATATTTTTATAAACAAAAAAGGTCCCAAATACCTAATTTCACCCCTCAACTTCATTAGGATCTTGTTGACGTGTTTTTTTATGACAACACCAACACAGAATAAAATGTCCAACGGTCACTCTATTCCCTCTTGATCAAAGTATTCTGCATGCTAAGATTGCGCGAAAGTTCATGCGTTCAACTCCAAGGTTCCTTTTATTGCGAATAGACTCAGTTGGCTAATGTGAATATGCAGGGTATTCAAGGGGACTTACGTAGTTGTTCAATTTTGTGAAGCAGCTAAGACATAAATGATTTGACAATATTGCTCTGACTCCTAAACTAACTGGGAAATACTGAATTTAAAGGGATAGGGATAGGAACTCTACCATCTACTTCTAAAGGGTGGAATGTGAGGATTAGCTTCAACAATCTTCAAACCAAACTTTGTTTCGCCTCCCCGTCGGACAACTTTGACAAAGTAGGTGCAATCTTCAAAGGATAAATAAGATATTAAAATTATGATTCAACATGCGCACTCCATCACAACGATGCAAATGAACACATACAAATCACGATCGAAGTTAGGTTCCAAGATTCCAGTTGACCACACAGGGCGGACTTACCGTCAGCAAGTCCGCTAGTGGTATGGATAAAGGAAGACTTGTCCAAACTCAACACCACATTCCACAATTAACGACTACTTGCATGAAATAAAATCTACTTTACTTTAAGCTACTTTAAGACCCTAAATGAATCGGAGAGACGAAAAAGCCTTGCTAGCTACTCACAATAACAGATAGAACCACCAAGCAATGATAAATATTTGTATTATGAGAGTGTTCACAACAACTTCTTACAAAACTTTCAAAGGGAAAGCTTTCTTTCCTTTTCAAACTAAGCTAACTTCTAAGCTAACCCTCTATCTATTCTAAATTCTATCTTCTCTACTCTCTAACTTCTTGATCTAATCTAACATGTTACAAATGAGGGGGGATACCCCTTTTATAGTTGGCCCAGTCCAACGGACGACTTAGATTGAATTACAATAAAAGGCTCAGATCGAGCCACATATGCCCTAATTAGGGTTTTTGCCCTAAAAACCGCCATTGAGAGGAGTGGGGCAAAAAATGCACAAAAGATTCTCCACTCCCCACTACGAGCAATTAATGCCCACTATCTTCTTCTAGAAGATTCTCATCTAGAAACGCGTTCCCACTGCTCTGCCTGCCAATTCTGTTGCGCTAGGAGGAGGATAAAAGAGTCTCTAAGATTGTCTCCAGAGTTCGTCCGCTCAGTCATTCGCATTCATCCCTCCTGTCATTTCAATTCCTAGATGCATTTGTAACTTTCATATTTCTTCAACTCACTGCTTTGGGCGCACTTAGCCTCTTTTGCACCACGTCCTTGATGCCTTAGACAAATCTTCAATGCCTTTTCCTTTTCCAAATTTGTAACATTGTCCATCTTTATCACCTCAAGTCCTCACGCTCTACTTTCGGTGTTCATCCTGCAAAACAGAAAGAAGAGAATCAGAACACTTATAATAGAAACTCACTTACCTTACCTAGTTTCCATGTTCTGACTTCCAAGGCCTGCTTGATGTTCGAGCTTCATTATGCCTTAAACAAATTTCTTCCCTGTGAGCATGCTTGACCTCCTATTGTTTCATTTTCTCTTTCTTAGACAACCTTATCTGCTTTATGAATTTCACCCACTGTAATCCAAGCACTCATTTTGACATCACAAGCTAGGACAATTTTTTTGTAGAAACATTTCTCGTATTTGCCTTAGAGATTTTATTTTTTTATTTCACCTAGGAAATCCATTAAATGGGTGCCAGGCAAAAATATCTGTCGAAGAAGCTTGAGCGAGGTGAGGAACAATTTTAAATCATCTCCCAGTGGAAAATGTTCAATACCTAGAAGAAATTTCCCCCCAAAAATCATCGTTTCCATGTGTATCCAGACGAAGGGGTTAAGTTTAATTTTTTTATTATTTTGAAAATAATAAAGTTCTAAGGTTTATTCCACTTTTAATTCCGGATGTATTCCACACCTACAGTCTTCACTTTTTATGCCTTGGTATTTTTCTTGCTTCCCCGAAGAAATTCCCTTTCTCGCTAACAGGCACAGTTCACCTTGCCTTTGGAAATTTTAACATCACCCCCTAGGCGTACTTCACACTTTCACCCTTGAAAATGCCTTAGAGGAATTTAAATTCCTTGACTCTACCTTGGGTGTATTTGAGGTCTTCCACTTCTATTTTCTTCATCTTTTCATGTCCTAGCAATTTTGCCTTAGGCAATTTTATCCTTGCCTTCTCCACATTCTTCTTTTTTCTTTTTACCATACCTTGGAAATTTTCCCTGGCTGCCTACACAAGCTGGGCGCATTTTGAGGGCCTAGCTTCAAGCTTTCTAACTTAATACATTTTCCAACTTCTCATTCCTCCCTTGGGCGCAAATGAGGGTGCCTTCTTCTAGTTTCACCACTTGAGAATTTCTTCAACTCATAACTTTACTTGCTGGGCGCATTTACCACCTTGTGTTTTCATTTTTGTGACTTAGAATACTTTTCAAGTCTTGCTCCTTTCAACCTTAGGCACATTTTGTATGTGTTACTTCCATCTTAAATACTTAGAAATGAAATTATTCTTTCAGCAACCTTGGGCGCCTATTCATGTGCTTACTTTCATCTTATGCCTAAGAAAATTGCCATGCCTTAGACAAATTTTATGCCTTCTTACTTCTCCTAGGGCGCAATTACTACCTCAAACTTTCATTTTCATTATGGGCGCATTCCCATGTGTAAGCTTTTATTTTGAAGGTGGGCGCATTCAGGCATGTCCACTTTTATCTTCAACACTTGGAAATTTTTCAAGACCCCCATGTTACCTTGGGCGCATTTTGCCTAGGTAGCTTCCATCTTGCCTTAGGAAAAATTAATTTTTGATCACTCAAAGTGGACTCATTTTATTTTATCTCCACTCATACCTTGCTTGGGCGCATTTAGCTAGGCCTTGCCTTTATTTCTTCCTTAGGCGTTTTCCTTTTTAAAGCATTTGACTTTATGTCTATGGGCGCACTTGGAGTGGGTTGGCTCTTACTTTAAGGCACATTTTATACTCTCAACCTCTATCTTCAATGCCTTAGAAATTTTAAGGCCTTCACTATCCCTTTCAAGTGGAGAGCGCATTTTGATGTCTCTACTTTCATTTCAACAGTTAGGCCTTTATTACATGTGCTACTTTTACCTTAGCACTTAGACGATTTCACCAACCTCCTAACTCTTCTTGGGCGCCTTCAACATATCTAGCTTCCACTTGAGGGCACGTTTCCATGCAGCAACTCCCATTTTTCCTTAGAATTTCCTAACACCCTTTCAATTCCTTGGGCACATTTGGGGTATGCAGCCTCAAATTTGATGCCTTAGAGATTTTCACATCTTCATCATCTTCTTGGGCGCATTTGAGAGGTGAAGCTCTTATTTCACCATACTTAGAAAAATTCTTCAACATCTAACCCTTGCTGGGCGCATTTGAGAGGTGGAGGATGAACTTTGTTTATGCCATAGAAACTTTCAGCCACCCTTCTCCCTTGAGGGCGCATTTTGCATGTGCTACTTCCATTTGTGTGCCTTAGAAACCTTTTGAAGTGGATTTCCTCAGGTGGGCGCATTTGAGGGTAGAAGCTTTCATTTTTAACTTGCCCCTTTTATTTTCAAGCCTTGACTTCATGCCTTGGGCACATTTGAGAGGGTGTGCTCTCACTTTTGACTTAGACAAATTTTGAAGTGACCTCAAGGTGATGGGCGCATTTACAAGGTGGAGCTTTTGTTTTTCATACTTAGCAAAATTTCTAGTTTCATTCTTGAGGTGGGCGCATTTTAGCCTGCTTACTTTCATTTTGAGGGCATTTTTGACTTTTCCAAGCCTTCATCTCTTGACTTAGGCACATTTAGGGGGTCCAGCTTCCATTTCCCCATACTTAGTAAAATTTCCATGTCTCTGCCGAATCTTGATCTCACATTCTATTTTTAGGAAGTCTTTGCTTTTCTGACTTCCATGGCTCCGTTTGGCAGGAAAATTTCACCATATGACCCTCTTTGCCTGGTAAACTTGCTTTCGCCTGTCCCACATGTCAACCTGCTATTTATAGCCACCTGGTATTTTTAGTAAGCCCTTGATTTCCTTGACTTCCTCAACTCCGTTTGTCATGAAATTTTCACCATATGATCCCTATAGTCTAATGAACTTGTTTTGTCAGTCCCCCGCCCTGACCTGCTATTTATAGCCACCTACTATTTATAGTAAGTTTCAAAGTTTCCTGTCTTCAGTAGCTCCGTTTGACTTGAAACTTGCTATGCCTGATCCCGATAACTTGAGTGCCGTGCTCATGCCAACCTCGGGTGCAGACCTGCTATTTATAGCCATGTCCTGACTTACTAAAAATAGTAAGTTCTCCGATTCCGCTCAAATTTTTCCAATAGGTTGCTTGGATGATGCTGATATCGGTGGGGTACTTCATTCTGACAATTTCTGGATTTTATCCCCTAGAAAAGTGGAAACCCTAATTCTGACTTGCATGTATCCCGAATGGTCTTCGTTTGACTTTGTTTCTTCTACATGTCGCTCTGTATGCTGAACTGAAGTGTTGGGTGGCTGGGGTGAAACTGCTATTAATAGAAACTTCCTGAAAAGTGACCAATCCACTGCCGGATGATTTTGCATGTCGTATTGCCTGTGGGATCTCAAGAAACCCAGAAAAACCTAGAAAACTGGTCTGCATGCGGGCACTGGCTAAAAATAGTAAGTCCTCGAAACTTGATCCTCTCTGCATGCATGTCACACTGTTGCGAAGCTCTCGAAAAACCCAAAAGGAATATCCGGACATGCGTTGAAAAACTCTGCATGCAAACCCTAAAAATAGCCTTCGAAAGCTGAACTCTAAAAGTGATCGTATTGGTTTGCATGTTACACTATTGCGAAGGTCTTGAAAAACCCAGATCAATTCTCCCGTCATGTATTGGAAAATCATACGTTTAAACCCTGAAAATGGCCTCCGAAGGCTGAACTGCTAAAAATAGCCAGTTGTCCAAATCTGTTCAAATTTCATGTGCAAGCACCCTAAAGTTGCCCGGATGTGCTGAAGTAGTTAGAATCCCGAAATTTTGAGGAAAAGACCTCAAATTAGGTACTTACTAAAAATAGTAAGTTGTCAGATTTCAATGAAAACTCAGTGGGAACTTGCTAGAGGCCTTCTGACAACAATGCTATGCTCAGATGTCAATTTACCAACTTGATTTAACTTCAAACTGGCCCGAAGAATGAAAACCCTAATTTGATTGACTCACTTCAAACTTAGCCAAAATTTCAACTTAGGTCAAAGACAAAGACATCCCCGAAAGGACAAAAGATCAGAGAGAGAGAGAGAGAGATAAAACAAAACCCAAAAGACCAAAACCCAAAAGACCAGAATGGAACAAAAATTGGGGGTCCCCATCTGGATGGGGCAATGTGTGAAAAGGTCACAACAGGTCTCCACTCCCAGACCCCCACTAGTTATTGGCATCTATTGTCACATAAGAAATTTGATTACAATTTGGGGATGATGAGGAATTGGGATCCAGCTCTTGAGTGTGCTGACTTAGACATTATTGTCGCACAACTTGCCAAAAATCTCTTTAGATTAGGCAACTTCTACATGTAACATGCTAGTGGAAGTGGCATCATAACTCATTGTGGTTCAAATGAAATTACACCAAATGTTGACTTTGATGCTCTCAATGAAGAGCAATATGAAGATTATTGAATATTGATAATAATTTTAATTGTGTATTGACATTTGACAAGTCATTGAATTATGAATTTATGAGTCCTTTCATTTTTGTAAATTATGAGGTATTTAGATATTTTGTTTATTGGCAATTATGAGTATCATTGTTTTATATATTTTATAAATTTAAAAAATTTAATATATATAGTCATACCAAGTTGTACATACCCAAAAAATTGTTGTACAAGCAATACCCGAACCCCATACCAGAACCAGCAACTTAGATTTTTACATAAAAATATATATATATTTCAGTCTCATTCCTATGCATTGTAATTATTTGGTGGTATAATTTCTTCTAGGTTATAGAAAAGTTGAGATGATTACTAAGTAAATTCTAGTTCTTTTGGGTAAAGACTCCAGAGTTCTTGTTGGTTGTCCTAGTCACAAATAGAATATCTATTAACACAGGCAAGCCAATAATCCCTAACGATTAGGACCGAGACCCTAACATGAGGTTGCATGAAGCCTGCATGCAATATGAAGAGAAAGAAGATGCACTTGTAAACTACCCATGGAGGAATTATTCCCATAAGAAGAAAGGGTGTTTGAAGGTTGGAACACAACAGAGGAGCAGCTTGACAAAAAGTTATGAAGACAGAAATAATATAGCAGAATAGCTGCATCAGATCATAGGTGTGTATAATAGGGTTGCCTCAATGTCATGTACCCTGAGATTGCAACATACTAAAAACGAATAAATAGAAAAAAATGACAAAATACGTATTAACAACTTAATTATTATAATTGTCATGAGACAATATTATTATAATTATAAGATTGACAATACAAATGCTATTATTATAATCAACGTAAGATAATATTATCATTATAATTATTATATATATAATATTATAATATTAAAATATAAATATTGACAATTTAAATAATAAAATAAATATTGAAAATATATATAATTAAGATAAACCGATAAATTCAATCTATAATTATAATACAAATAACTAAATCAAATAAATATCAAAATATAAATAAGTAATTGCAATTTAAATATTATAATTGTCAATATAAATATTAATAATATAATATCATAATAATATAACACTATGAATATTAAATGTATATATAGAAATAAATACATAAAATAAGAAAACATATAACAATTAATATAAACTATATATCATAAAATAAAGGGAGTGATTTCATTTAGTAAAAGGCAGCACTTAAATAAAAGAGTTTTTGTTAATAGGCAGCGATCAAGTTTGGAAAGTTAACTATTAATTAAAAACAGCCATGACTTTTTGAAAAGTCATTAAAAGTGGTGTATCACTTCATTGAAGGCATAAGATATAAATAATGAATGTGGTGAAAGAGGTGAGTGTTGGTGTTTGGTAGCTTCAGGAGATATTTTCTCCTTAATTAAAGGCAAGTGGCCTTCATATTGCAAATTATATTTTATATTTATATTTCTTGAATGAGACCGACCCTTGTGAAGAGTCGCCTTGCTTGTGAAGAGGCACCTTACCTTGTATATAAAGAAGGTGATGCACATTCTTATAGGACATATAATTCTCAAGACATTCTCAAGACATCAAGGAGTTCGTACTTCTACAGCAGAGTATAATATTGCTTAGTGCACATCGATATCAAGGAGAGATTAGTATCATTGTGTATTTTGCATCTAAGAGAGGTGGGATTTATCATTGCATCATATTGGCCTTGAGTTTGGCCTATGATTGTAAGCAGATTTCTGCTCATTCAATTCAATATATAGGAGATAAATTTTGGCTGGGTTTTTCTCCCTCGAGAAGGAGGGTTTTCCTAGGGTATATGTTGTGTTCTATTGTTCATGTGTTGTTGTATTTCTGCTTTCTATTAAATCTGATCCTAAAACTAACATGGTATCAGAGCGGGTTCAAGAGATTCGATCATATTTAATTAAGCAGATTCTCCATGAAGTTTATTTTGGAAGGCATTAAAGACGACTGGTGGAAATCGCGATTTGGACTATTGGAGAATTTTAGCGTTCGCTTCTACTACCACTAGGCATTGAATCTTATTGATTTCCAGCAAGAGTGGCACTGAGGGAAGGGATTATTAATCCGATATGGCCGAGCCTAAGCTTTGGCCGCCTTTAGCAAATCATGTTTCTATTTCCGTGAGAGGCGCATCACTCTTCGTTGACGCTCTCTACCCGTAGCATTGTACCTTGAAGTGTCGGGATTACTCTGGCGTCAAACAATACTTCCAGAGCACTGCAAGCATCGAACAAGAAAGGAGGCTGGGAGTAGATTGAGAAACGATATTATCTGTAAAGTTCGCAAGTCAAAGAAAATCTCGATATATCTATATTGCATTGATATTGGAGGAAGCAACGGATGATATTGAATATTGGTTGAATATTGTTGAAAATTGCGACCATCGTGATATTTACATTTTTCTGACTTATTGTATGTCTACAACTTCATCGCGATGGGAGCGACCTATTATGTAAACCTGTGATCAGGTCGCGTATAGTGGACGTTGAGCTTTCCTACACAAATAGTCACGATATTGCCAAACCTTCATTAATATCTGGCACCATTCTCATTTGCGCGAAGACATCAGGAAGGCCAATGTTGAAGGCACAGGGTAATCTGAAGACTCGAACTTATACGAGTTCTGTTAATCAACAGTTGTTGAAGGCGTTGGAGGAAAGTCGGGATTGCTACCTCTGTGGAAGATTATTTTCAGTTAAGGATAACTCTTATGTGAAGCCATGTATCTTCAGAAGTCTCTATCTGTGCGTAACCTTTCAATAGGAATTGGCAGGCCCCTCATGTTGACTCTGTATATATTTGAAGTTTAACGTGCTCAAGCACTTCCTACATGCTAGTGTTGTTGCCAGGTTAGGCAATCTAATATCATTGATGGATTGAGTTCAATCAGAACGAATATGTCTGAGGACTTAGGGAGGACTGTGCTAGTGCTTTTGGCATGGAAGAATCAGATATGGAAAAGAACAGGCCTACTGGTGATGAAATTGGAACTGGAGCAGTGACAAAATATTTACATGGCATCAATGCAAGAGATTCTGATTTTAATGAGATAAGTATTTCATGTTTGAATAATGTTCATGAATTTTTATGTAGTTATTAATTCATGCTATAACATTGGAATAGTGAATCATGTATGCTTCTAGCATTGGTATTTCTCTTCGAGATAATTTGAACTGTTAGTAATCTCTCTATAAAATGCTTTCAAGACAAATCAAGGAGCAAAAGGATGATGAGAGATTGCATTCAAGGAGGAAGAGCTTGATGCATCCTATGAGGAAGTCACGCAGGCTGAAGAATGGAGACACAGCTTGTTGCCATGGGACTGAGTTGGTGGCACATAACTGGAGACATCTCTCGAAGAGGAAGAACATATTCAGGTTGTCATTGCGATCAATTTCTTCGAAGAAGAGGAATTAACTTTTAGAGGGAGTCTGACAAACCAACAGAGGCAACCTTGGACGAGGAGGTCGGGAGGTTGATGCAAGAACTTGGAGCTTCAAAGGGAGTCACATCATCATGAAGATCTGTTATAATGTATATTTCTCTGTGACGAAGAAGTATGAGGTGAAAGCCCTTGTTAGTGTATATTTCTCTGTGACGGAGAAGTATAGGTGAAATCCCTTGTTAATGTATATTTCTCCGTGACGGAGAAGTATGAGATGACAGCCCTTGTTAGTGTATATTTCTCTGTGACGGAGAAGTATGAGGTGAAAGCCCTTGTAGTGTATGTTTCTCTGAGACGGAGAAATATGAGGTGCAAGCCCTTGTTCATCTCTGAGACTAAGATGAGACATCACGTTGAGAGACTATGTGATGAATCCTTTGTACTTGTGTTTTTTCCACACATGGGAGTAGCCATGGTGGACGTCATGTTGAGAGACTCCAAGACGACATCACATTGAGAGACTCCAGGATGACATCACGTTGAGAGACTCCGTGACGGGCACTTGTACGTGTGTTTTTTTGCACACATGGGAGTATCCATGGTGGACGTCGTGTTGAGAGACTCCATGGCGACATCACGTTGAGAGACTCTGTGATGAACCTTTGTGCTTTCCACAAATGGGTGTAGCCATTGTGGACGTCATGTTGAGAGACTCCAAGATATAGATATCTGGAAAATATCTCCCTAGCTAAGAGGGAGTGTTAGTGTTTGGTAGCTTCAGGAGATATTTTCATATTGCAAATTATATTTTATATTTATATTTCTTGAATGAGGCCGACCCTTGTGAAGAGTCGCCTTGCTTGTGAAGAGGCACCTTACCTTTTATATAAATAAGGCGATGCTCATTCTTACAGGACATATAATTCTCAAGACATTCGCAAGACATCAAGGAGTTCGTACTTCTACAGCAAAGTATAATATTGCTTAGTGCAGATCGATATCAAGGAGAGATTAGTATCATTGTGTATTTTGCATCTATAAGAGGTGCGATTTATCATTGCATCGTATTGGCCTTGAGTTTGGCCTAAGATTGTAAGCAGATTTCTGCTCATTCAATTCAATATATAGGAGATAAATTTTGGCTGGGTTTTTCTCCCTCGAGAAGGAGGGTTTTCCCAGGGTATATGTTGTGTTCTATTGTTCATGTGTTGTTGTATTTCTGCTTTCTGTTAAATCTGATCCTAAAACTAACAGTGAGGGGGATATAAAAGGCAAAAAATAGAATATAAGGGAGAGCAGCAATCATTTGGTGTATGGAGAAATAATAAATAAAAATATATGAATTAGTCTAAACAGCAATCAATAAAAAAGATGTTTACTAAACAAATAGTCATGACCCTATGAAAGGTTATGTCTATTAGGGGACGTATCATTTCAAGGTAGAAGTAAAGATATAAGATCTATTAGGAGAATAGAGGGAAATGGAGAAGAATATGGGGAAAACATTGAGGAATACAATCTGCATTCAGAATAGCAGCACAGTGATATAATCTATGATTGATGTGCATTGGAATATAGAGCCATTTAATAGCAATTATTGAACCTTATAAGTAATTATGATCTTAATATAAAAATGAATATATTAATACTTATTTATTTATATGATCAATCAAATGTAAGATTGAAGGAAAGCGATTAAGGGATAAAGAGTCATGGGAAGACACAGCTGATCAGATTTCAATCCAAGATCATTTCATTAAAGAGAACATTTATTTAAAAAGGAGAACCCCTAAACCTAATCTACAAGTGAATTCTAGGGCAAACCGTGTAAGGGACATTACACTCAAGTTAGAATGCTACACCAAGAAGCAAATAATAGAAGACTTTCTAAGAGTTAATTAAAAGATGTTAAGGAGCAAGATCCGTCAAAAGAAATCCAAATATTTTACTGAACAGGCTTATTGAACCACTCAGACAATTTCAAGTTTCCCCCAATAGGTAATGCCTTCTCAAACTACTCTAACAAATGTCAAATCTCATCGACGAGATTTGCCTTGTTGGAAATTTTACTGCTTAGCCTTATGTTGGGTTTTCCTTATGACAAATTATCCACCTTGAAAAATGCTCAAGCATATCAATAAAGCAGATCAAAACCTAGCAAGGAAAAATAAGTACGTTGATGCAAACAAAACAGCCAAACCATAGCTAGCAGCTCATCAAACCATGCTTTGCCAAACCATCAATGTGATGGTGGTGAACATAAATCATGTCAAGCTTGCCAAGTGAACCAAGAAAAGGGGAAAATGACCAAGAAGAAAAACAAACCATTGGGAACATTCCTCACTTGTGAAAACTCACTGCTCTATAGAATCTTGCTAAAACTTGCTGCAAAGTAGAATCTTGGGATTAAAAGGCATACTTCATTATCAACCCAAAAGAAGCATGTAGAGATTTTGTAGCATGGGCTTAGAATCCACCATCACCCTTGTCCCTCATAAGCTCCACAAGGATGGAAGCACTTGATACACTTATTGTTAATAAAATTGTACTTAATTTCCATTGCAAGTTTGTGGATATCCATGTTGTTGGAAATTCTTCAAAGATTTTTTAAAGGCAAGAGTTAGTATTTTTGAAAGGCAATGGTTAGTATCTCAGTATTAGAGTAGTTTCAAATCCTCGCCTCAAAAAGCAAAATTTAATGTTTGGATTGTTTTTTATTAGATAAATGCTTTTGACAAGAGCTATGAACCAGAAAAGGTTTTGAAAGGACCCCAAAACCCTGTACATCAAGAAAGGCAACAACAACATGAAACTAGAACTAACAAAGAAATGGGCCTTAAAACTACAAAGGCCCCTGAGAAACAGACAGCAAAACTACAGGAAAGGGACAGCCATAGCAACAATCAAGGAGGTTTGAATCCAAACCTCATCAAAAAGCTTTGAAGTGGTGTTAAAGCCTGACCCGTTTGGATCATCCTACCTTTTTTCAAAGAAAATCTAGGCTCAACCAAAGGACACACAGTCACAGCATCTTGTTTTCTCTTGTCCTTAAAGGGGGACCCCCTCACATCCCCAACGGGACCTACAGCTGCAATGCCCAATTCCTTTTGTTTATTCCTCAAAGCAAAGCTCTCTTTAACAACATTCTGAAACTCCTTCCCATGATTGAGAGAAGGAAAT